>CAUYON010066400.1:0-11814 GCA_963573935.1 Arctocebus calabarensis | reverse complement strand
AGCTCATAGCAACCTCCAATTCCTGGGCTCAAGCGAGTCTCCTGCCTCTGCCTCCCAAGTAGCTGGGACTACAGGCGCCAACCACAATGCCCAGACATTTTTTGGTTGCAGCCACCTTTGTTGTTTGGCGCGTCCAGGCTGGATTCGAACCCACGAGCTCAGGTGTAAGTGCCTGGTGCCTTAGCCCATTGAGCCACAGGAACCAAGCCAACAGGCTTTAATTTTAAACTACTATCACCTCAAACTGAGTCACTGTGAAAATACCCAATGTGATAAACAGAAGCATTGAATAAGAAAGCAATACAGCCATTACCCAGCTTTGGTAGACAGTGACTAGAATTTTAGCAACACAGCACAAACGGAGACCTGTGGGAACAGGAGAAAGCCTGGAAAGGAAGGAAAGAGCACCAAAGAAATCTCCACGATGCCACAAAACACTGCTACATCAGGATGCTAATTCCCAAAGACGGTATTGCAAATATGCTTCCATGATCAGCATATTTACAGAATAAGAGCTGAATCTAGATTTCAGGCCCTTAATTTTTAGCGATAAATTTTTGCCCATATACTATGAATACTTTAAAAAGAAGGTATACCCACATGCTCTGGGCTGCACATCTACGTGCCCCCGGTTATTGTGGAAACCCCAGTCCACAAAGGCTTTAGGTTTTAGGAGGTGGGGCCTTTCAGATATAACTAAATCATGACCCCCAAAGTATTGGCTTTCCTCCTCTACCAGAAGGCAGCCAACTGCAAACCAGGAAGAGCCTGACCATGCTGGCACCCCAATCTTAGGCTTCCTGTGTTCCAGAACTACCAGCAATAGATTTCTGTCAACTGGCCTATGGCATTCTTATTATAGTACCCCAAACTGACACTGTATTTAGATAACTATTTCACACATAGACAAATATGGCATGAAATTTAGATAAACAGTTCCTCAATTCCAATTTATTTTATACCACAGTATTCATTTACATGGTAGCATCAAAATCAGTTGTAAATCTATCATAAATTTTAAGTCTTACACTGTACATGAATAATATATAATATTAATAATATAATATAAAGTGTGAATATGCAATATATTTCATGGCAAGTATTATGTACTATATTTACATGTTTGTTATATAAACATTATTGTTCAACTTTTTTTCTTTAAATTATAAAAAATGAGTTATTTTCAAGTCACTGTCATATTTCTTATTAAAGAGAAAATAGTTTTAGAATTGCCTTGGATCATGGGCTTTTTATTATGCTATATATGAAAGGATATGATAATGATGATACATTCTTGATGCATCAGACTGAAAAATTAGATCGTTACAGACTATGTCCAAAACTAGGTTCTAATTGGATAATCTTTTGCTCCCTTCACTCTCATTGTGAAAGATATAAATTTAATTTGGTTACTGACATGGTCTATTAAACTGAGGCCCGAATGGTGGAAAAGAAAATATTTAGAGTTCCAACTTTGGTGTTCTGCTCTAATAGCAATTCACTGAATGCTCTTGGATAAGTCATAAACTAAATGAATTTCTCTATTTCCTCATCTATAAAATGTAAATAACTGTCCTACCTCCTAAAGGTACTACTCAGATTAACAACTGGGTAAAATATTGAGAAATGGAAAATGCTGAAAATGTTCAGTAAAATTTTAAGTTAAATTCATGTCATGATTCAATATGAAATTTTTAGAAAGTTTTTTGTTTGTTTGTTTGTTTTTTGCAGTTTTTGGCCAGGGCTGGGTTTGAACCACACCTACCTCTGTTATAGGAGTCTGGTGCCCTACTCCTTGAGCCACAGGCACAACCCTGGAAAGTACTTTTTAAAATAGAGACTGAATACTCTAATAGCATTTGTTGGAAGGTTGCCAGACTGATCCAAATCTTCATCTTTCATGGTGCAGAATAGCCTCAAAATGAGTGACAACTTATAGTTTAGAACAGAATGCTTTTACTGTGATCTTTGGTTTTATAATAAAAATCAGGTTCATTTAATCTACAGCACAAGAAAACAATTAAAAGACAAATGATCATCCAAAATGAATTTAGATATATCAAAATCAGTTTCTAGGTAACAAGAGAAATGATACTAAATAAAGTTATTGTTAAATGCAATACTATCTTTCTTACCCTACATTACGAATTGTGTTTAACAAAAACTGTATAAATTATTATATTTGAAGACTAATTTGATAGAAATGGTATATTTTCTTTTACTTATCTCTTCCTTTTCTCAATTCTCAAAGATCACACATGCATGCAAACAGCCTTCCTAAAGAAATATGCATTACTTTTGACTCAATCCAACAGGTACTTAGTGAGCCACTACATGGTGATTGTTCTTAAAAGGTTATACATAATAAAATCTTTCCTGCAACTTCTACTTTGAGATGAAATAGAAAGTACTTTTCCTTATTCCTTCCACCAAGTGGAAAGAGTAAAAGTAACTCCATCTTGTAAGAAGCCGCCATCTTGGAGTTCCTTTGTTCCCGAGAATAGCCCGCCATCTCTGGGCTCCTTTGTTCTCGTTCCTAGCCTATCAAGGATAAGCAGGGCACTTGCCCCAGCAGGTGACCCAAGCCAAGATTATCCATTCCATGCAGGCCTGACCAATAAGTGCTAAAGAGCATTTAAAATAACCAATCATACTCCCTGCACTCCTGAAGTCCCCTACCTCCCGGTTACCACAATAACCCCACCCACCCCCCATCCCCCACCCCACCTACCCCCCACCCCCGCAACCCAGAGACCACAGCCCTCAGAATGCTCCCGCTGTGTCGGGTACTCTGTAGGACCTGGCTTTAGCTTGAATAAAGGCTCTTTTGCTTTTGCATCGAGTACATCTCCCTGGAGGTCTTTGGGGATTACATGATCTGGGCACTACATTTGGGGGCTCATCAGGGATCCCCAAGACCCCAGAGGAACCCGACTTGAAGAGCCGTTAAGTGTCTATCTGTTGTGGTGTGAGTCAGGTGTATTTTTGTTGACCTAGTGTCTTAATCTTGAGAGCTGGCAGGAGGTCAAGGCAAATGCGCCAGAGGCCAGCTGACTGGGGTTAGTGGAAGACGTTCCGGCCCCTCTGGTAAGGCATTTGACCTCTCCAGATGGGAACGAGGAATCCCCAGGAGGAATGGACTCAATCCCTCTGATAGTTTTAAGTGGACATAGTGGGTCACTCCCGCAGCATGGCGGGAGGCTATTGTCCCACTTTCAGTTTTTCTTCCAGACGCAGAATCCCAGGGGACAGTTTCTTTGTGTGAGTTGTGGGTTGTGCATTATTGCTGTGTCAATTTGGCTAGCTATAACGGGGCGACTTTGACAACTTTGACTAATAACATGAGGCAGATTCAGACAACCCACCTAACTCTCTTTTGAGATCACTTCCAGGACTTCAAAGGACAGGTCCAAAACCTGGGCCTTATAGTTAAGAAATATAAGCTAACTCCTTTTTGCAGAAATGAATGGCCAACTTTCAATGTGGGATGGCCTCCGAAAGGAACTTTCCACCTCTCCATTATTTTCCAGGTTAAAGACATCGTATATTGACCACAGATTGGCCACCCTGACCAAGTCCCATATATAACCACCTAGCAGGACCTGGTGAACTACACCCTAAAGGGGACCTTAACCAAATTAACCCTTGAGACTGGCGGAGACTGTCTCTATGTCTGCCCCTTCCCTATGCCTTACATAGAGTAAGAAACTCCCTTTATACTCTAGGACTCACCCCTCATGAAATAATGTATGGAAGACCACCCCCCATTACCCCAAATTTGCAGGCCCATCTTGTAACCAAATTATGTGATAAAGACTTCCTCTCAGCTCTAGACCACCTTAAATGTGTTCATTCTCTCATTTGGCCCAAGGTTCAAGCCATTTATGAGAGTGGACCAACGCCTGAACCCCATAAGTTCCGGCCGGGAGACTGGGTGTTCATCAAAAGACATTGAAAGAGACTCTGGAGCCGAGATGGAAAGTGTTAACCACCCCAACCACTGTTAAAGTAGAAGGCATCAAGTTGTGGATCCACCACAGCCACACCTGCCTCACAGACCCTTTCGCCATCAAAGAAGACTGCCACCAAACCCCATCCTCCCAGTACCCCCATGACAACGGGTGCTTCTGCCTCCTCCCCAGATGCCCCAAGTCCCTCCCATGACCCTGGGAGTAACAGGCACCACCCCCACTCCAGCGAGCCCCTCTAATAACCCAATGTGGAACCTGTTGACAAAAACCTTCCAGGTTATTAACGCCTCCCAACCAAACCTCACTGAATCCTGCTGGTTATGCTTGCATGTTCAGCCCCCAAATTATGAGGATATAGCCTTACAGAGCACACCCTCAGCCAGCACAGACTCTAACACGCCTGTAGGTGGCAGTAACAGGGACCCCACATCATGTTACAGTCCATAACTGGGACCGGTACCTGCATAGGCCAACCTACCACCTCAACTTCCCACCTCTGTAACCAGACTTTCAATTGGAATAAGACTGGATACCTAGTACCCCCCAATAACACTTAGTGGGCGTTCTCTACAGGCCTAACCCTGTGTGTGCATGGAGTGGCCTTAAATCTGTCCAAAGATTTCTGTGTGTTGGTACAGCTTATACCTCATCTTACTTACTACACAGGAGAGGCTCTGTACCAGAAACTAGATACCAGACCAAAATGGGAAGCTATAACAGCAGCAACCCTAGCTGTGGTCGTGGGTCTCAGCCTGGCCAGAGCCAAGACCAGGGTCTCCTCCCTAATCATTCAAGATAAAAACTATGCAGCCTTAAGAGCAGCTATAGACCTAGATATGGCTAGGTATCTAGGCCAATATAGAAAGAATGGAAAAATCCATTTCCCACCTACAGGAATCCCTTACTTCCCTCTCAGAGGTCGTGCTCCAGAATAAGCGAGGCTTGGACTTACTTTTCCTACAGCAGGGTGGTTTGTGCGCAGCTGTCGGGGAAGAATGTTGTTTCTATGTTGACCACTCCGGAGTTGTTAAAGAATCTATGTCTTTAATCAGAGAAGGATTACATAAAAGAAAACTAGAAAAGGAACGATCGCAAAAAACTGGTATGAACCCATTTTTAACTGGTCACCTTGGCTCACCACCTTAGTTTCTGCACTAGCCGGACCTATAACTCTTCTCCTATTTCTCCTCCCTGTAGGCCCCTGCGTCATTAGTAGATTCTTAGCTTTTATTAGAGAATGAATAGGAGCAGTACAATTACTTGTTTTACAAGTATTTGTATCCACAGAACAAAGCTATGCAACCGCAGCCCCATGACTGGGTCTGGATAGTTTTAAGACAAGGGGGGAATGAAAGAGTAAAAGTAACTCCATCTTGTAAGAAGCCACCATCTTAGAGTTCCTTTGTTCCCGAGAATAGCCACCATTTAGGGGCTCCTTTGTTCTCGTTCCTAGCCTATCAGGGCCAAGCAGGGCACTCGCCCAAGCAGGTGACCCAAGCCGAGATTATCCATTCAACACAGGCCTGACTAATGAGTGTTAAAGAGCATTTAAAATAACCAATCATACTCCCGGCACTCCTGAAGTCCCCTACCTCCTGGTTACAATAAAAACCTCCACAACCCAGAGACTGGGGCCCTCAGAACACTCCCGCTGTGTCGGGTCCTCTGTAGGCCCTGGCTCAGGCTTGAATAAAGGCTCTTTTGCTTTTGCATCGAGTACGTCTCCCTGGAGGTCTTTGGGGATTACGTGATCTGGGCACTACACCTTTAAAGGATAAAAAGAAAATACTTGCATTAAGTATGCTTTCTTATGTTAAATTATGCCATCACATGGAAAAGTTGGAGAAGAGAAAATATAAAATAATCTGAATGATTACCAAGAAGGAGTACTAGGTACATAAGTACATCCATTATCCTTAAGAAGGAATAGGCAGTACTAGGCAGTACTACCTAACCCTAACCCCTAACCCTAACTTTTCTTCATTAAGAAGGAATAGGTAGTACTAAGCAGTACTAGGTACATAAGTACATCTATTATCCTTAAGAAGGCAGTACTACCTAACCCTAACCCTAACCTTTCTTCATTAAGAAGGAACAGGTAGTACTAGGTATATAAGTACATCCATTATCCTTAAGAAGGAACAGGCAGGGCAGCGCCTATGGCTCAGTGAGTAGGGCACCGGCTCCATATACTGAGGGTGGCGGGTTCAAACCTGGCTCTAGCCAAACTGCAACAACAACAAAAAAAATAGCTGGGTATTGTGGCAGGCGCCTGTAGTCCCCAGGCTGAGGCAAAAGAACACCCTAAGCCCAAGAGCTGGAGGTTGCTGTGAGCTATGATGCCACAGCACTCTACCGAGGGTGACAAAGTGAGACTCTGCCTCTTAAAGAAAAAGAAGGAACAGGCAGTTTGACACGGCTCTCTGGTTTCACAGCCAGTCACACCACAGCGCAGCATGCCTAGAAAAGAGGATACAGAAGCTCTAACTGGTATGAACACTTGTAAGGAAATTTCAACGAAGTACAGAGGCTGAATATAAGTTATTCTGACAGTAAAGAGCTCCTGGTGACCTAGTCTGAGGGTGACATTCACATTTTGATGGGTTTTATTTCCAGGCTTTCACTGAGGCTCTCACCCAGAGGATCCAAGAAAAATACCCTTGTGTATAGGACAGTGGGAGAAGAAAAATAACTACAGGTGCGCATATATGACACTGTGTAGGTAACAAGAGACGACCATGAACGTAGTCCCACAATCCCACAAGATGACAAAGGAGCTAACAACATGTCTCACCAGTGCGTTACTCGTGTTTGTGGTGATAACACTGAAGCAGACCTATGTGCTGTCAGCTGCATAAAAGAACAGCACTATAGCCATGTAACGTGCATAGCACTTGGTAGTAACTACCGTCACTGGTTTATGTATTTACTCTTATTATATTATCTAACTGTCATTTTAGAGCGTTCTCCTACTTATTAAAAAAAAAGTTAAATGTAAATCAGCCTTCGTAGGTCCTTTAGGAGTGTCCAGACGAGGGCACCGTCACCTTAGAAGGTGACAGTTCCACATAAGTTACTGAAAACTTCCCTCCCAGTGGAACGCGAGACAGCAATGCTGACAATCCTGGCACTGTGCAGGCCCAGGCTAATGTGTGTGCTATGCCTTAGTTTTTAACAAAAAAAGTTTAAAAATAAAAGATTTTGAAAATAGGAAAAAGCCCATAGAATAGGGATATAAAGACAAATAGCAGTTTTGTATAGCTATATAATTTGTGTTTTAAACTAAGTAATTTTATAAAAAGTCAAAAAGTTAAAAAAAAAACTTAAAAGTTCATAAAGAAAAAAGAAGCTAACGTTAATTTATTACAGAACAAAATACGTCTTAATAGATTCAGTGTAGCTTACGTGTATAATGTTTATAAAATCTGTAGCAGTATACAGTGACCTCCTAGGCCTTCACAGTCACTTACCACTCACTGACTCCTCCAGAGCAATTTCCAGTCCTGCAAGATGCATTTACTGTAAGTGCCCATACAGGCATGCCATTTTTATCTTTCATTCGACATTTTTACTATAACTTTTCTATGTTTAGATATATTAAATATGCAAATAAATACCTACCACTGTGTTACCGATTACCTGCAGCATTCAGTACAGTAACATGTGTACAGTTTTATAACTCGGTAGGCTACACACCACATACTCTAGGTATGTAGGAGTTTATACCTCTAAGACTCGGATCCAGGAGAACTCTCCTAAGGACACTCCAATGCATTACTATGTTTGGAAATACGCCCAGAGTGCTCATCAGAACAAAGCACATCCAACTCCATCTAGCTTTCTGTCTCTTGTGGAAGGCCCAAACAAACAAAGAAACAAACCAACAAAAAGCTAAGTAACACTTCCAAAGGTCACAGCCTGGGAATGGAGGCACCCTGAAAGCTTGATACTTTGTAATAAGATTGTAGAACATTTTTTCCTCCTGACACCTTATCACTAATCAAAAGCTCTCTGGTAAAATTAAACTGGTTTACAAATGACAGAGCTGCAAGACGGACTCCAGTTAAGAACAGTTTCTTAGGGAAATCCAAAGATAACAAAGGAAAGAAACACACACACACACACACATAAGAACAAGGACAAAACAAGAACAAAACAAAAAGCAGCCCCTAGCATGTACACATGCAGTATAACAGTAAAGACAGCCCAACTCCTAACTAGGCTGAAATAAACCTCAAACTAAAGGCCTATTTCCCACAGCTTGTATTAAACAATATATTACATCTAGCATTCAAGAAGAAAACCATGAGGTATGTGAAAGGGTGGGAAAAATTGTACTCTCAAGAGACAAAGTAAACATCTAAACCAGACTCAGATATAAGACAGATTATGAAGACTGGGATTTTAAAATAACTATGATTAATGCTAAGAACTTTAATGAAAAGACAATAGGGAAGAACAGATAGGTAATGTAAATAGAGAGAAGGAAATTCTAAGAACAAATGAAATGAAAATATAGGTGCAAAAAAACAAAAAATAAACTGGACTTTACAAAAAGTTTTTAAATTTGTGTATAAAAAGATACTATCAGTAGACTGGGGGCAGTGGCTCACCCCTGTAATCCCAGCACTCTGAGAAGCCGAGGCCTGTAGATTGCTTGAGCTCAGGAGTTCAGACCAGCCCGAGAAAGGCTCTACTAAAAATAGAAAAACTAGCCAGGCATTGTACCTGGCGCCTGTAGTCCCAGTTACTCAGGATGCTGAGGCAAGAGGATCATTTGAGCCCAAGAAGTTTGAAGTTGCTGTGAGCTATGATGCTGTCACAGTGCTCTAGCTAGGGCCTACCTATGGTGACAGTGATATTCTGTCTCAAAAAAAAAAAAAAAGATACTATCAGTAAAACTAAAGGCAACCCGTATAATGGGGGAAAATATTTGTAAATTATTTATTTGATACGAAGTTAGCATCAGAAATATATTAGTCAACCCTTGAACAACACAGTGGTTAGGGGAGCCAACTCCCTCAGTCAAAAATCTGAATATAACTTTTGACTTTTTTCTTTTAATTTCATGTTAATATGAGAGTACATACAATTAGATTATGTTGTTTTTGTTCGTTAGGTAAAGTCCAAGTTGTAGTAGAGCCTTTCACCCAGGTGTGCCATATATCCCTGCACTGCGCCCATTAGGTGAGAGCTTACCAAACCCTCTCCCTTCTTCTCCCTCAGCCCCTTCTTGAATTTAATTGTGTTTTTCTCTTGTGTAGGTATGTAGTTGTTCATCTACTAGTTTCTTATTAGTACACTGCATACTTGCTTTTCCCATTCACGAGATACTTTACTGAGGAGAATGTTCTTTGGTTAATACAAAAGATATGAAGTCATCATCTTTCTTTACAGCTGAATAGTATTCCATGGTAGACACATACCATAGTTTATTTATCTATTTGTGAGTTCATGAGAAGTTGGGTGGTTTCATGGCAATTATGAATCGAGCTGCGATAAACATTCTAGTAGTAAATTAATGAAGATAACAATGGCTACTTTACAGGCTTACTGTGATGAACTGAAATAATCAACATAAACTGATTAGTACAACGTCATTTTAGTTCCAAATGAACTAAAATTATCATATTTAAGAAACATTCTAATATTGAATTTTTATTTGCATTTGCTACCATACAATAAATTTCATCAAGTAAACTTTTATGAGTTCATAAACTTATGCACATTCTCCTATATACTTTATCTTATTTCTAGATTACTTATTATAATGTATATGCTTTGAAAATAGTTGTTACATTGTTTTGTTTAGGGAATAATGACAAGAAAATAAAATCTGTACTGGGTTATCACAGATGCAATTTTTTTCTGGAATAGTTTCAAAGTGAGGTTGGTTGAATCAACACAGCAGAACACACAAATATGGAGGGCTAGGCTTGGCGCCTGTGGCTCAGTGGGCTAAGGCGCCAGCCACGTATACCTGAGCTGGTGGGTTTGAATCCAGCCAGGACCTGCCAAACAACAATGACGGCTGCAACCAAAAAATGGCCAGGCGTTGTGGTGGGCACCTGCAGTCCCAGCTACTTGGGAGGCGGAGGCGTGGCTCAGCAGGCTAAGGCGCCAGCCATGTATACCTGAGCTGGCGGGTTTCAATCCAGCCCAGGCCTGCCAAACAACAATGATGGCTGCAACCAAAAAATGGCCAGGCGTTGTGGCAGGCACCTGCAGTCCTAGCTACTTGGGAGGCGGAGGCAAGGGACTCGCTTAGGCCCAGGAATTGGAGGTTGCTGTGAGCTGTGATGCCACAGCACTCTATCCAGGGTGACAGCTTGAGGCTCTGTCTCAAAAAAAAGACAAATATGGAGGGCCAATTACATTTTTAATTAATGATGCTGGTGTCTTTGTCATAAACAAAATTGAAATAGATCCTGTTTCATTAATATGTTACATACTCTTTTATTTTGCAAAAATAAATTTTGACTTAAAATTATATATTTGAAGCATTATAATAATAATAGCAATAATAATAACAGGACACACAGGCAATAGACCAGACCATTTATTATTTCTAATCCATAAAGCCTGCAAGCTATTTATTGTGAGCTCCATTTTATTGATGAAAAAAGCTAAATTTTAAGATGCCAAGTAATTTACTGAGGATTAAATTACTAGATGTGCCAGGTAACTAACTCAAGATCATACTACTAAAAGATAAAATGAACATGCCAATTCAAATCTATCTGATTCCAAGGCCTATGCTCTTTCTATTCTGATATATGTAACATTTACTTTATTAATTTTCAAAGAAAATTAATTCATCCTTGTTTTTCTCAACTTTGAAAACTAATTAAAATTTGGCTTCTTACCAATGATCCATAATGTAGGTGCAACCCTAACATGATACTAGATTCAAGGGAAAGAAAAGGATTTTACCCATTGCCATAACTAAAAGAATATAATTCAATTTGTTCCTTTATTTATTTTTATTTATTTATTTTTTTTTTTGGTAGAGAAAGAGTCTCACTTTATCACTCTTGGTAGAGTGCCGTGGCATCACACAGCTCACAGCAACCTCCAACTCCTGGGCTTAGGCGATTCTCTTGCCTCAGCCTCCCAGTAGCTGGGACTACAAGCGCCTGCCACAACGCCTGGCTATTTTTCTGTTTTTGCGGTTCGGCGGAGGCTGGGTTTGAACCCACCACCTTCGGTATATGGGGCTGGTGTCCTACTCGATAAGCCACAGGCACCGCCTAATTTGCTCCTTTATTCTTTCAAAAGTATTATCCCAAGAAACAACCTTTTCTAGAGACTTCTGCTTTGTAAGAACAATAAAAATTTTATTTACATTTTAACTCATACTCATTGATCCATTTACTCAACAAATATTTGCTGTACTGCACATTTGTAAATAGTAAATACTTCAGGAATTTCAATATAATGTGCAACTACAGTTCTAAGTGGTTACGTATCTATCCGTGGGGCAATACAAAAAGTTCTGAGACAGACTATGTTATGATCCATCATTTCACTTCCAAGATACACAGCTAACAGCACCCTTTACACTTCACTCGTGCAAGTTTCAACTTGCTCTGCTTATTGTGTTGCTGGGAGGGCTTCACCTGTTTCCATGTATGTGTGGTTTTTATATTTCTTGATTTTTGTGTGCCTCAAAACTTTTGTAATGACCCACCTAACAAGTGAGCTAAGAAGCAAAATGAGTAGGATCTCATTGGAAAGTCTGGCAAGGGAGACAAAGATGTTTCTGCCTTATGAATCTGGTTGGAATATGTTCTACCTTCCAACCAGACCTACTTTGTAAAATACCGACAATATCAATTCCTTT
>CAUYON010066398.1:0-18557 GCA_963573935.1 Arctocebus calabarensis | reverse complement strand
AAAAATGGCCGGGCATTGTGGTGGGTGCCTGTAGTCCCAGCTACTTGGGAGGCGGAGGCAGGAGACTCGCTTGAGCCCAGGAATTGGAGGTTGCTGTGAGCTGTGATGCCATAGCACTCTATCCAGGGTGACAGCTTGAGGCTCCGTCTCAAAAAAAAAAAAAAAACAAAAGAAGTAATTTGGATCATCAAGCCATTACCTGCCTTTTTCGAATCATTGTCCATCTTCACAAGATGACCCCCAAGACGAAAACAACTTATCCAAGAGGTTGGAGGAAAAAAAATACTAACTTGTTTTGGCAACCAAGGTGATCTTACACATACGAAATACTTGGTTTTCTCTCTGAGGCCAGTGGGTTTCTGAGTTCAGGGTCTAATTTACCTGTGTGTGTGCGGTACATGCAAATCGCCTGTGGTAGCCATAGTCACAGGATGTGTCCTCAAGACAGAAACTTGCTTTGTGGCCTTCAGCCACTCTCCTCTGGGTGCTGGCATCAAGCAGGTCATAGTGACTGAATTCATCCATACTGTGGTAATGTCTAAAGTCCCACACAACAAAAAGATGGTGGTCAGTTACACACGGAGAAAGCAGTCAGGATATGACACAGTTTCCCCATGGCCTCACAATTTTTTTTCACATTAAAATTGAGGTTAGCTTTATTTTCAAAAAGGGAGATTCATGCTAGATTTTTTTTTCCCCAGGGACATAAATCTATTGACATTGTAAACTTTTAACTTTGCTAGTAAGAGAAAATACTTAATTTGAGTATTTTGCTTTCCCATTATGCCCTTTGTATCTTTGAATATCAAATAGAAATGGAAAATAAATTATTTGTGCTTAAGTGAAACTTGCCATATGCTCCCAGTGTATTTCTCTTGGCTGCTGCTACTGATGTTTCACGCCAAAAAAGAGGAAGGGTATGACTCTTGAGAGGTTTTTATGATACTTTTAAAAATTGAGTTATCCCATATTTAAAATTATTATTAAAATGTAAAGGAGAAATAATGACATGTTTTATCCACGATAACTATTTAAACAGTATAAACTTTTATTTAGAAATAAAACACTTCTATTTTATCATTTATCAATCGGGCAGCTCATATTTATTTTTGTCATTTCATTAAGTAAAGGGGCTGAGCTGGTCATCTTCTCAAAGAAAGCTTAAGGCCATACATGAGGATTTCCTGACAGTAAAAACCTGGACAAGTCACCAAGACAAATGTTAGAATATCATTGTAGGAAAATCTTTACACTTAGGGTAGAATAAGCAACCACTCAGAGTTTGAGACAGGCCTTTTAAAAGATGGAGGACAGCCCTTCTCAGCCCATGGTGTATATCATCTATTCTATTCCTTTCTTTCAGAAGGATCTCTAAATCCTTTTGATAACAACATATGGTCTTTATGAAATGCTATGTAATGCTAAATACCTGCAGATAATCTTGGCTGTTATGGACTCTTTTAGAAACCCTATCTGTAGTATACTGGAACAAATTTTATATTGATGTCAATTGCTACACTCTACAAACAGTTTTAATAAGATGGACTTGGAGTTTCCAATTCAAAGGATAACAGGATCTAATAGTTGATGGGTTATATTAAAGCAGACTCCCTTATTTGTGTCAAATTACATACTGAAAATGTCTACCTGTAAACAGTAACAATTCTGTCCCTATAGGTAACAAAAGACTTGCATTTGTGATACCAACTTAAAGGTACATAGGAGGCCATCTACTTACTGGTGACAACTGTGCCATTCCCAGGAATATCTTGGTCGGCTTGGTAAGAAGTCTGATGTCCCTTGATTTTTCACTCTCTGGGGAAATCTTAGCAGCACCCTGTGATCATAATCTCTTGCCAAGTATGATGAACTGTGATTTTCAAAAAAGAGACATGATTATATTCACAGAATATTAACTAAGAACAAAACAACAAATAAACTTTTCCATTATAAAGTGGTGACAACCCCCCTTCCCCAACTAGTCTATCAGTTCCAGGAGGCCAACGAATTTCTTTATTTTGTTTATTTCTGAATCCCAAGCCCCTAGAACATTCCTGGAATAGAGCACAGTATTTGATGAATAACGGAATGAAAGACAATTATGCAAATCCACAGAGTTTAAAAGTAAAAACATAATAAAATCAGCACTAAAAATGTGAGACGTCAACTTTACATTTAAAAAATCAATTGACGTTTGATTCTATGAATGAGTAAAACTAAAGTCGAAATTATCCCCAATAAAAAATAATACATAGATACCTGTTCAGATGTTTGAATTTAACCAAATATTTCTTAAATATTCAATTAATGAAAAGTCGGGAAATAACTCTAAGAGAGGACACCATATTTAGACGAATGATTTCTTAACTTCACTATCTTCAAAACAGCAGCATTACTGTAATAACATCCTGGGAGTGTGATATTGTGAATGACCCAAGACTAAGGAATGAAAATGAGTTTGAGTTTCTTCGCTTCCTGTAGCCTGACAATTATAAAGGAAAAGAGGAAGAAATGTACAAATACACACCACTGTGTTCCCGCCTAACGTGTCTCGTGTGAACATATGTTAAATGCTATCCATGACCCTATTTTACACTTGAAAGTTCTCAGACCTATCAAAACATCTCTTGCTCCCCCTGCTGGTTCGCCTGCACCAAACTCAGAGAACTCAATCCGAGAACTGCTATTTTATTTTAGGACTAACGGACAAAGTTCTTGTTCACGGACTTTTATTCTGGCTGAAGTTAGACCAAAATAGTTCACCATGGTCTTAAATAAAGAAGAAACCTTGGCTCTCCCTGTGAGGCTACACTGGCAAATTTGCCCCCTATCTCTTACGGGGGTATTAACATCTTCTTCTATTATAATAACCTAAAAAAAAAAAAATACTGTGTAGTTGTTTTATATGAAGTTTTTGGAAACAATTAGCTCCAAGGTTTAAATTATCTTGGAAAAGGAACACACACAAGACGCCCAGTCTTGAGGATAAGGGTTGGCTCCACTTCTCTGATTTGTGCGGCAGTTTTAGAGGCTGAACCCACAGAAATCTTCCAATGTTTAAGTCCCCCGTCCAGGTCAGCATGCCCAGGAGGTCACGTCCCACTTCCCAGCTCTCGTCCCGCTTCCTAGTTCCCCTCTGTGCGGAACAGAAGCGGTCCGGAGCCGGCGCCCCCCAGCCAAGACCGCGCAGCGGCGCAGCACGGCCCCAGCCGCACCTGGCCAGGCAGTTCTCCTCCGCGGCGCACCTCAGGTTGTACATGGACATCTTCTGCACGTACGTGGACGCCTGGATGTAGTAGGGGTCAGGCACCAGGTCTGGGAGACCTAAAATCAACGGGCGCAGAGTGAGACGACTGGCGCCCCGGACCCCAGGTCCCGGCCCCTCCAGGCCCCTCACTCCTCGCCCTTCGCCCACCCCGACTGCAGGGTGGGGTTGAGTGTTGCAAGAGCGCTGGGGGCGCCCGGACCGCGAGGCAAAGTGGAAAGGAAGCAGGAGGGGCCAGGCGCGCGGTTTGCACTGGATTCCAGAGCTGCCTCCGCAGGCGCGGGGGGAGGGATCGGATCGGCGAGGACCGGGGCCCGCCGCGCCCAGGCAGCCACGTCGAGGAGCCACATAGTTGGGGACCAGGTGCACGGATGCTTCCGGCGAACTTGGGGAGCTTACCGTACTGGAAGTAGCCGGTGCCGTACCCCGGCCGGTACCTGCTCCCGGGCCGGGGCCTCTCGTACGTGTCGTAGTAGTTGTAATAGGGGTTGTCGTCGGTGTACTTGTAGGGGTTGTACGGGTCGTCGCCCACCATGCCGTCCACGCGGCTAGGCGGCCGCAGGTTGCTGAGCGCCGGGCCGGCTCCGGCTGCAGTCCCATTTCGCGCGCCGCGGGCTCCCGACGCCGAGTAGCCGGCCTCGAACCAGTGGCGGGCGGCGGGCCTCGGGCGGCCGGCGGCGACCCCCGACGACCCGGCGGTCCGCGCCCGCGCCGCGGTGGTGCGGTTGTCGCGGAGCAGCAGGATCGGGGTGCGCGGCTGCGAGGCGGCGGCGCCCGCAGAGTCCGAGGCGCTGGCGCCCGGGTCGCGGCGGCGCTGCGGCTGGTACTGCGAGCCCAGGCTCAGCAGGCTGAACACCTGCCCGTTGTTCTCCCACTGGATCTGCTGGCGCCAGGCGCCCGGAGCTGCGGGCGGCTCGCGCGGGGGCTGCTGCTGGCCGGCGGCCGGCGGGGCGCCCCGCAGGAGCACGCAGAGCTGCAGCGGCCCGAACAGGAGCACGGTCCAGGCGAAGCGCATCGCTCCCTTGGCCGGACTGCCCCGCTCGGGGAGGACGTGGCTCGGAAAAAAGTAAAATCGGGGCTCAAATCACGTGCGGAAGGGAGCGCTCGTCAACCGGGGAGGCGGGCGGAGAGCGGGAACCTCAAGGGCGGGCGGAGACCCTTCCCCAGGCCAGGCGGCCGCTCGGACGTGGCACCGTCTCTCTCCCCTTTCCCAGTCCGGGAAGGCGACGGGGAGCGGGGCGGCAGTCCCAGCGAGCGGGCAGTGTCTGGAGTGAAGGAAGGAGGAGAGATTTTAAACTTTCTGGCACGTTTGCAAAGTTACACAAGCCGTTCTGGCCCGGCCGCCCCTCCGCTATTTGTTCACGTAATGCGATTGGAAACGTGCAGGGCGGACAGCTCCTCGCCTCTGCCCCTCCCTCGCTCCCGGCCCGGCCTCCTCCTCCCCCCAGACACGTTGCACAGGCGGCGTTAAGGAGAAAGAACAAAACCGAACACACATCCTGAGACACACTGGCTTAATCTGGGGCGAACATGCAGGAATTTCAAAAGACTCAGACAGGCGAAGGCAGCCAGGCCATGGGGCGACGCCAAAATATGCATGAAGAAAAATGCTATTAGGTCACCAGCCCTTGAGAGGCGGGAAGTCCGGAGGTGGGGAGGGTGCTGGGGGCGCGGGGGGACGGGGAATGCTGGTGAGTAACGTTGATCCATAGAGGAGTTAACCGGACACATTTCCCAGGGCGCACTCACGGGCTTTTATGGGAAGCGCCCTCAGCAAATAAACCCCAGGATATCAAATTTTGTTTTTCTGTGTGTTGGTAATATGAGAAATGGGTTACAAATTTGTTTCCTACGGTGAATATTTTAATAACCAGAAGTGTAATTTTACAGGGAACAAAGCCAGCTAACGTTGAAGCGATGGATAAACCTGTCTCCTTTTCAAAATGCGGGCCTGATTTGTACTTGGGGAACGAAGAACCGTCTTTCATCTCCAGAAGTTTCATTAACTCGGACAAGAATTAAGGCTGACTGGGAGAGCACTCCGAAGACATCTTCCAATAAGCATTTTTATCTTACTTTTTCCTTTTTCTCTTCTACATCTAATAAGGTTTGACTTTGCACTTAAAAAAAATTAAATCACCCCTTTGCTGTTAAATGCTGACATTCAATATAAAGCAACCCATGGTGTTTGATTTATCTTCCAGTTGAAACAAAGATGTTTAAAGAAACAGCCCTGGAGTTGAGATTTTGGTAAGGAGAGAGAGTAGGCGTGGCCAGGAGAATGAGTGGGAGATAAATTATACTGCCTGGAAAGAGATGCTTAATGGACCAGTTATTCACGTACCACTCAGGGTCTGGGCACTGCTGGAAACCTCTTAAAGGAAAGTTGCTAGTAAATGGCCTGTTTCAATCACCTTTCTATTGATCTCATTATTGGCCCTTGTCTAGATACAGTTCAGCATTTACCTCTTTCTGTCGGCCTCTGGCTTTTCTTTTTAATCACCACATTTGGTGACAGGGTGGACATCTACTGACCTGACTGTGTCACATCCATTTTCCTTTTCTTTCTTGTGAGTATGACTGAATGCTCCTTGAAAAACTTGCTCTCTTCAGTTGCATGGTGGGATTGACTGAACATTCCCAAGACTTCCCCACCTGGTGAGATCCAAGTGTGGCTAATTAAGCCATCTCAATAGAATTTGAATAATGAGCAGAAGGAAAGAACAGTTGCTTCTCCCACTTCTACAACCCCACCCCCACTCCCCAGCTTCTTTAGGCCAATGTATTCCAAGACCAGTTCTTCAGCTTTTCCTTCCATTTTTCCAATGCATTCCTTTGTGTCTTAACAGGCTCAGAGTCCACCTAAGAACCCTGGCTGATACTGAGGGTTTTGTGGCTGGTTCCATTAGCTAATCAAATCACATGTGTTTGAGTCCAGGGCCATGGGCTGGTTCTCTTTGAGTAAAGATGGATTTATTCTGCCCATGAACATACAGTGTCCTTGGCCACGTATAGATATCAGGCGGAAGTTTCTTCATGAATTGGAAAATCTATTGCTTATACGATGAAGATAAACATTCAAGTGCAAATCCCACTGATGGTAAGTCAGCAGTGATGTCCGTCTGTATGAAGGTAAAAGACATCCCAAACTGTAATTTTAGAGACGGCTGCAGTGCTTAAAATTAAACTATTCAATTTCTCCAAACCCTCTAAGGAGATGGAGTGAAAAAGAAAAAAGCAGGTGTATATAATTTGGATGGATAGGCCAAATTATAGAAGCAGCAGAAAAGAAGAGAGTGTAATTATCCCTTGTCTGAAAAAGGCTCTTTCTGTGTGTCCATGAACAGCTTATCCCTCAGAAGAGAGAGGCCAGGAACTGCTGTTACTGGGCCACAGGTTTCTGAGGGAAGATCTGCCATGTGGGACGTTGTGGCAGAATGACAGACCGAAGCAGCCCCTGACTAGAGGGTGGGAAAGTTTATAGAGGCTCTCATATAAAATATCCTATTGTGCAATCCTGGTGCGCTCATTTAAAAAAAAAAAACTGACGCTGATTTACTCTTGATTTATTCTTTCAGGCTTTTAGTTATCTCTAAAATCCAAGGATTAACCCTTTCCAATCAAGTTTTCTGACACCCGTATACCCCCCAGCTCTTACTTATTTGGGGTGGGAAAGAGATTGGTGGATTACCTGTAATTATCCTAGAGTTTTAAAGGAGAAAAACATAAATGTGAACTCAGCTGATGATTTTATTATCTATTTTAGGTTACATATTGTAGGTTTTTGTTTATTTTTGTTTACAAACCAAACAAGTCATCATGTTGGATGAAGTCCATATAGGATCGGAAAGGGTTAACCCAAATCTTTTGCTAACGTATCTTTTCTAATTTGAAAATCTCTGTATTTTTTATTAATATCCAAGTTATTTCAGTTACTTTGAATTCATTCATTATAACCCTTCATTATCATTATCACTATTTAATCAAATATTTCACTTTGTTGGACATTAAGACATTGGATGCAATTTGTATACATTTGGATCTACAGACTACAGTTTTGTCTTTTCGCATATTTCCCATCAGTAAAATTCAATATATGTTTGTTTTACAAACGTTTCTTGAACACATTGATGTTCTAAAATATATTCTGTTATAATGGTGAGTTGTAAACATGACCACTGAAATTGGTAGCTGAATAAAGTTGGCCATTTTGTTTTCAAATTTGCTCCAACAGACTTAAAAAATATCTTGCCAGAATATAAATAACTGACTAAACCAGTAATAATGTGCTATATTTATTTTCTTTTTCTTTTCAATTAAATCACAGCTGTGTACATTAGTACATTCAAGGGGTACAATGTGCTGGTTTCATATACAATCTGAAATGTTTTCATCAAACTGTTTAACATAGCCTTCATGGCATTTTCTTTCTTTCTTTCTTTCTTTTTTCTCCCCCCCAGTGGTAAGAGAGAATTTATTTACAGAAAACACTAAAGCTCCTGGTAGAGAGAGAGAACTCAAGTGGGGAGAGAAAAACTCATTCCGTTTCTCTCCCGATCTTTCCCCGTCTTTCCCTTTAGGCTTGTAGTCTCTGGGTATATATAGGTGTATAGGTTCCTTGGCCAGGAAACAAATGAACACAGTCCCTTCGGCTGGGGGCAAGGTGAATGAATGTATCAATGAATGGATACAGTCCATTCATGGAATTGAGGCCTAGGAAATTCACATGAAATTGACCTAGGCATAGGAAATGGGGGTTCCACATTTAGTCCTAAGTGTAAAGTGAAGGAGACATCAAGGCACAGGTGTCTCCTCCGCAGTTGTTCGGCCTTTTTGGCTTGGAGCCTCCGGTGGGGGTTGGAGGTCCCCCACCTTTCCTGTCTATTTATTTTCTTTTAAACACACACACACACACACACACACACACACACTACTTAAGGCAGAAAAACATTACTCTTTGTCAGACACTCTAATGAAAACCTCAGTTGATTTCTCTCTCTCTCTCTCTCTCCCTCCTTCCCTCCCTCCCATTTCCTCTAAGCTCTCCCTGGCACTAAGACTCAGCCAGCTGAAAAACAAACATGTGGCAACCACATTAGGGACAATACAAAGAACTTGCAACCCCGGTGGCTGATGATCTAGCCACGCATCGTGCTATCTGTTCAATGACAGGATTACTATTTAGAAAATTGGACAAAGCCACAATTCCTTGCCACTCAAACTGAAGTGATTATGATAATAATAATAATAACTACAGTTACATCAGGATGCATACAGCTTTTTGACTTTAATAAGATCCACAGCTGATTTTTCTTCTGACCATGAGACTTTCTTTTCTGTGGGTAATTCCCAGTAGATACCATGAGATAGATCAAATAATACTAATTCTTTTTTGAGGTTCTAGCCCATTGATACCAAATCTTTAAATTGCAATGCGTGGCCCATTGAACAAGAGATAAAAATTGTCATAAGGTTATGTTCCCTGTATTCATTCAATCCATTTATATTTGCGAGATATTTCGTATAAATGGAAAAGAGACTCATGCAGAAAGCCCAAAGCATAAAGGAGAACCTCTGAATGACCAACACTGTAGTCAAAGCACTTGGGTTCAAGCATAAATTCTTCTGTTTGGGGCTCAGGAAACTCCTACAAATATTGTTCTTTGGTAAAGATTAATGCTCGTATATGCTTTGATGCTACGTAGTTTAAAAATATCACAGAGAACAAAATAAAGTGGAAAATTGGAAATCTATTGGGAAAGTGAGAAAAGATGCAAGAATGACATCTAGGACGGGAGAAATACATGGAGAGCTGAATGAGGACATTGAGGACGCTTTTAAAAAGTAATAAAGAAGAAAACAATGAAATAGAGAACCAGAAATCTTTTTACTCGCAGTAAAATGGAGGAGAGAAGTAAATTAGCCTTGAAGTTAACAGTACACTTGTGTTCCCTTCAACTACTCGTTCTCACCTTCTGCCACATACCACTTCCAGGTATGCACTCAAATATAAAAAGTAGACAGTTGGTACACACTTGTCTGTGTGTCAAGACTGAACTGAAAAAAGTCCATAAACAAACTGAATAGAAGAATTCCAGAAATAATAACTTTTAAATATATCTGGTTTGGTTGCCCATTTCCTTGGGCCACCTAGGGAATGGGAAAGTGGAATTTCACTCTAGGGAATGAAAAAGTATTTCATTCTGGTGTTTTTCATGCATATTCCTATGTGACTAAGTAGAGAATGTTGGTCACTCCAACAAAATGGAAAAATGAGGAGAGGTGATGTTATGTGAAGAGAATGGGCCTTTGAAGTGCAGTGAATCAGAGTTCAAAGTAATGTGTCTCTACTGACCACAAAAGTGAGTGGTCAGCCAGTTGGCCAAATTGCTTGCAAATAAAGTGCAAGTGATTTAATTGGGCCTGCTGGACAGTCCAACGACAAAAAGGCAGTGTTCTTCATGGGGTGGGCTCCACTCAGGTCATTTCTGCTATCAACTGATAGAATAGGTGCCCTTTCAGTCCCCAACCTTGTCTGATGTCAGGCTCCTCAGCTCTTCCTGTATTCAATTTCACTGTCTCAATATGCTAAAAGTCAGAGCATGATCCCTGGAGGTGGTGGTCAGGGGGCATTTCTGCTTAACTTAGGCATCTTCCTCATCTGTTCATCACATGCAGTGATTGCAGTCTTGCCATTGGACAGCTATTCCTCTGCTTTAACTTAACCCCATGTGCACTGCTTTCTCTTTAAGCCCAGGAAGAACAGGATGGCCAATGACTGTCACATGTCACTTCTAACAATTCTTGCCAGGGCCCAGGACTGGCCAGGTCTCGGGCCCAGCTTAACAAGGTTCTGGACGCAGACCGCTAAGTCACCTGGCTCAGGTACAGTTTCTCATAGGTGCCTGAGGGCTATCTACTTTAGCTGGACAGAGAGAGAGACTCTTAGAGAGAGTAAAGCAGTCTTCTTAGAAAGATAGGTCTTAGTCTTTAGCAGAGCTTGGTGATCTTCAGCAGAGAGACGCCATGCTGGCATTCTGCAGGCAGGAGAGGAGACAGAGTCAGAGTAAGCGGGTCGTGATAGATGCCTTCTATCTTCTTGACTGCCTTCTCCTGCAGCCTAATATAAGGCTGATCTCGCACTTCTCAACACCACAGGTGTAGAGACTGCCAATTCCCCACTGCTCTCATCTCGCGAGCTCTCATGCTTGTTAGGAGAGCTAAATCCCTTTCCATGCCCTTTCCACCAAGGTGTTGCATTATTAAGCCATACAGATATTTCTTATAACTCTCACTCCTCCCAGCCATAGGCTATATGGGCTGCAACAAACGACTAACAAACTACAGGTAGTCCCTGGGTTACAAATGAGATAGGTTCTGCAGTTGAATTTGTATGTATGTTTGGACAAGTACGTTTACCTATTACTTGGAATAGCCTCCATTCCCAACTTTGAGTTATATCTCAGGGACTTTCCGTAACAGCCTTCATTCATAAGTGCAAGTTGAAGGTAAATCGGATGTTTGTAACTTGGGGAATTCCTGTAATGGGAAATATACAGGTTTCAATTTTTTCCCTCTTTATTCCAGAAAATGATATATTTCAGAACCCTTGAAGATGTAATGTACATCTGGAGGGAAGAGAGACTGCAAGAAAAATTTTCATGTTTCCTGATTGTACTTGAGATCAATTTTGAGAGACATAGTTCTTTCTTTTTCTGTTTTGATTAGAAACTACTCAGTTTATAATCTTAATTCCTCCTGATTAGATAGCACCTTAAGCAAAGAATGGGTTTTTATATTATGGGTTTTAAATATATTATATATATTTTGATATTATGGCTTTCACAGTCATGAGTCTTTCAAAGCAGGCTTAGTTACAGTGAGTACTGCAACTGTATCAGAGTAAAGGTGAGTTTCTCAGACTTCTACTTAATTTCTTTTCTGTACTTCAGCTGTTTCGTGGATTACAGTCATCTCTTCCGGAGGTGCAGAAAAAAAGAAAAAAACGGAAGTCCTGTGCCACAAAGTGTGTGGGAACTGTGTCTCTGAAGGCCACACAGTGGTGCCATGTCCTCTGACCACTCCTCCAGTGGACACAAGACAGACTTGTCTGCCGGTGGTGTATCCTTTTTAGTTCATTCTCAACAGCCTATGTGAGTTTTTGCAAGTAGTTAATACAAGGGTCTCTAGCACAAGGGCACATTGGAAAATATCGAATGCATTTATTAAATGAATAGTAAGTAAAAACCTTAAATGTACGTATACAGCTTCAAAATATACTCTGGCTAAAGAATGTCTGAGTATTTGAGATTAAGATACGAGACCTTTTCACATTGCTGAATGGATCCCCAGTGGAGAAGGAAATAAAAAAAAAAAACAGCAATAAGCAAAAGAAGCAATCTAATCACCTTATTTAACAGGACAATGCCTGTCCCCTCTTTAATAATAATCATTTCTGCTTCTTGTCATTTACTGTATTCCTTGCTGGAATGTATTACCTCATTTATCCTCACAGCAACCTTTTGAGGTGGTAATGCTTTCATTTCATGGATGGAAAGTAAAGCCTAGAGACATTAAACAGTATGTTCAGTTAAAACTTAGCAAAGCTTGAACCCAGATCTAGCCTGTTATAAGCCATTATATTAAACTTTGTTATGTGAAGTAAAAAGAAGGTAATAATTGTTTTTTTAAATTTTTCTTTCTTTGTTTAATTATTTGAAAAAATAAGCTGAATGACTCATTAGAAGTCACTTGATGTTTTATGACAAGGAGATTGGTACCAGACCGATTAAGTGATTAGACCAGCAATGACTATTACCCCAGTGCCTATGGGTAAATGTCTTAGGGATAAGTGTGATATACAAATTAGCTGAGAAGGTGACCAGGGTGAAGGGGTACCAACCCCCCAACCAAAGTAAAGTGACATGGCCTCAGGTGCTCCCCGAGGAACGTTGCCCTAAGATGGAAAAACTTCCTTCTCTGTGGACATGTCCTAGCAAGAACATTCAGTTAGGACGGTCTAAGAGGAAGTTAACCGCAGGGCTTCGCAGGGTTGAAGCACTTGCAGAGGTTGCGGGGAAGAGGTGCTCTGTCATTTTCTCTTTTTTGTTTATGGCCAAGCTGTAAGTTTTAGGGAACTAACAAGATAGCCAGACACTTTTGTGGTTAGACTTACAGCCTTACAGATATATTAAAAGTATGCTTTATTTAGATTAACTATATATGTATCCAGCAGCTTTTGTGCTGAACAAAGAATTTTCATGGTAACTTCTGCTGTTTCAACATTATTCATTCCTTTTTCTATTTCTATACTGATCAGTGTGTATAAAAACACCCAATAAACATGGGTTGTCACTGAGTGCCTGAGCGAGTCTCAGTCCCCTTTCAATCAATCATTCTGTGTGCAGAACTGCCTCTGTGTCTCTGAATAGTTACGTTCCGTGGTCGACAACAGGAGTCACAGTGTATTGCATTTCTCAAGGTCTTATCTGATTAAAGAAAAGTTAACAAAAGGTGTTTTATCCCTGAGGCTGAATGAAAAAATGAGACAAGCAATTTGAAGGGAAACAAGGGGCAATTTATTAATTTGCTGACAAATAAGCAGAATGACGGACTCCTGTCCCAAAGTACCATTGTCCTCTTCATAAACAGAAATACAGAAATTTATTTTTTACTGTTGGGGATTCATTGAGGGTACACAGAACCAGGTTACGTTTATTGCTTTTGTTAGATAAGGACCCTCTTATGTTTGTGTCCCACCTGCAAAAGGTGTACCACACCCCTTGAATCCCCACCCCCTCTCCTTCTCTTTCTCAGCTCTCTCCATCCCCCAACCCCCACTGTGTACTAGGACCTTAATTGTCCTCATATAAGAATTGAGTACATAGGATTCTTCTTTTACTTTTGAGACAGAGTCTATGTCGCCCTCTGTAGAGTGCAGTGGTGTCACAGCTCACAGCAACCTCAAAGGCTTAAGCGATTCTTTTCCCTCAGCTTCCCAAGTAGCTGGGACTACAGATGCTTACCGCAATGCCCAACTATTTTCTTTGTTGTTGTTGCAATTGTCATTGTTGTTTAGCAGGCCCAGGCAGGGTTTGGACCCACCACCCTCCATGCATGTGGCCGGCACCATCATCACTGTGCTACAAGCACCAAGCCGAGTACATAGGATTCTCATTTCTCCATTCTTGTGATGCTTTACTAAGAATAATGTGTTCCACATCCATCCAGGTTAATACAAAGGATGTAAAGTCTCCATCTTTTTTGTGGCTGAATAGTATTCCATGGTACCCATATACCATAGCTTGTTAATCCATTCCTGGGTTGGTGGGCATTTAGGCTTTTTCCATATTTTGTTTGTGTGGTTTTTTTGTTTTTTTGGCCAGGGCTGGGTTTGAACCTGCCACCTCCACTATATGGGGCCAGTGCCCTACTCACTGAGCCACAGGCGCCGCCCTTCTATATTTTGGTGATTGTAAATTGAGCTGCCATAAACAGTCTAGCACAAATGTCCTTATGATAAAATGATTTTATTTCTTCTGGGTAGATGCCCAGCAATGGGATTGCAGGATCAAAGGGGAGGTCTAATTTGAGTTCTCTGAGGATTCTCCATACTTCCTTTTAAAAAGGTTGTATTAGTTTGCAGTCCCAAAATTAGTGTAAAAGTGTTCCCTTCTCTCCACATCCACGCCAGCATCTGTGGCTTTGAGACTTTGTGATGCGGGCCCTTCTCACTGGGGTTACGTGACATCTCAGGGTGGTTTTGATTAGTGTTTCTCTGATGATTAGGGATGATGAGCATTTTTTCATATGTTTGTTAGCCATTCATCTGTCTTCTTTAGCGAAGGAGCTATTTATCTCTTGCCCAGTGATCTAAGGGATTGTTGGCTCTTTTTATGTTATTAATTTGAGATCTCTATAGATCCTAGTTATCAAGCTTTTATCTGAATCAAAATATGCAAATATTCTTTCCCAGTGTGTAGGTTGTCTGTTTGCTTTGGTTGTTGTCACCTGAGCTGTACAGAAGCTTTTCACTTTCATTAAGTCCCATTTGTTTATTTTTGTTGTTGCTGTGATTGCCACAGAAGTCTTCCTTATAAAGTCCTTCCCCTGGCTGATAGCTTCCAGTGTTTTCCCCACACTATCTTTGAGGATTTTAATTGTTTCGTTTTTGTTAAATGTTAAGGTTTTTTATTCATCTTGAATCAATTTTTGTGAGTGGAGAAAGGTGAGGGTTCAGTTTCAATCTTTTACATGTGGATATCCAGTTCTCTCAGCACCATTTATTGAATAGGGAGTCTTTCCCCCAATGTATGTTCTTGTTTGGTTTATCAAAGATTAGATGGCTGTAAGCTATTTGCTTCATCTCCTGGTTTTCTATTAGGTTCCAAATGTCTATGTCTCTGTTTTTGTGCAAATACCATGCTGTTTTGATCACTATGGCCTAGTAGTACAGCCTAAAGCCTGGTATGCTGATGCCCCTGGCTTTGTTTTTATTACTAAGAACTGCCTTGGCTACATGGGGTTTTTTGCTTTGTTTCCATACAAAATGAAGAATTATTTTTTTCAAGTCTTGAAAGTATGATGTTGGTATTTTAATAGGGGCAGCATTGAATCTGTAGAATGCTTTGGAAGTACAGACATTTTAGCAATGCTGATTCTTCACAGCCATGAGCATGGTATGTTCTTCCATTTGTTAATATCTTCTACTATTTATTTTC
Source organism: Arctocebus calabarensis (assembly GCA_963573935.1). NCBI lineage: Eukaryota > Metazoa > Chordata > Mammalia > Primates > Lorisidae > Arctocebus > Arctocebus calabarensis. The sequence goes on along the minus strand of CAUYON010066398.1, from coordinate 3,572 downwards.
TTAGGGGTTCATAGTTTTCTTTAGAAAGGTCCTTTACCTCTTTTGTGAGCTTTATTCCCAAGTATTTCATTTTCTTTGGCGCAACTGAGAAGGGTATTGTGTCCTTGATTTCCTTCGGTCTTGGCTGTTACTGGCATATACAAAGACTACTGATTTGTGGACATTGATTTTATATCCTGAGACGTTACTATATTTTTTGATCATTTCCAGGAGTCTTGTGGTTGAGTCATTGGGGTTCTCTAAGTATAAACGCACATCATTGGCAAAGAGGGGGGGTTTCACTTCCTCTGCCCTCCTTTGGGTGCCCTTTATTTCCTTCTCTTGCCTGATTGTATTGGCGAGATCTGCTTGGTCTACTAAGTTCTTACTGTACCCTGGATTTATCTTTCTAGAGTGTACTCTAGTTCACTAGACTGGAGTTTCATGATGGCAAAGACTATGTCTGTTTTATTCAATTTTGTACTCACAGAATCACAGTAGTTGGCCTATAGTAAGTGCTAATAATATATTGGTTTGAATTGAAAAAAAAAAAAAAGCACTATGCTGAGTGGTAGTGGCAATAGAGGACAGCCTCGCCTTGTTCCAGTCCTGAGTGGAAAAGCTTTCAGTTTTACTCCATTCAGTATAATATCAGCTGTGGGTTTGTCATAGATGGCTTTGCTCACTTTAAGGAATGTATCGCCAATGCCTATATTCTTCAGCGTTCTAATTAGGAAAGGATGTTGAATTTTATCAAATGCTTTTTCTGAATCTATTGAGAGGATCACATGGTCTTTTTTTTTTTTTTTTGCTCCTGTTAATATGATGAATTATGTTTATAGATTTGTGTATGTTAAACCAGCCTTGCATCCCTGGGATGAATCCTAGTTGATCATGAAGTATGACTTTTTTAACGATAAGCTGCAATCTATTCACTAGAAATATAAGCTTTTAAAGGGAGGTTTTTAGGTTGAGGGTATTGTCTGGACTACAGTTAATGGTTGGGGCGGGTGGTGGTGGTTCTCATCTCAAGAGAAGATAATCTGGAGGCCTCTGGCCACCCCCACTGGGACAATTCACTTGAGGTATCTCCTGGGGTACAAAGAACAAAGGACACTCCCCCCCCCCCTGACAATTAGAGGCAGAAATGCAGGTTTCAGGTCTCAAAAGGGTGAGAAGGAATTAAAGAGCCAGAAGACATTTTTATCTTTTTTTCAGACTGTTCTCTCTGTTACAGCAGCAAACTCATACCTAATCTTTACTTTCCATTAAAGAGAAAAGCAAGAAAGGCCAAGTGGCAACTTATAAACTGTGAACTTAGATTAAGAAGATGAGTAATAGATGGGAGAATGGTGCTGTGGGCGGGGGCTGGAGGCAGTCTGTGGATGTACATGAGGAAGCAAAAGCATTGGACCCCTCCTCCCTCAGGGCCCCTCGGAAAGGGTTATATTGAGAGCACTCGGATGAGCTTCTGTTCCGTAAGCATAACCGGCCATATTCCACCCAGGGGATTCCAGCCTGGCCACAGCTGAGTGACCCAGAGATGGAGCCTCATCCCAAGGGTAGGCAATTTAGAGCTAGCCAATAGCCTATGAAGTGGCCTGGTGAGAAATGTTTGCCATGCATAAAAAAATGGTGATAAAGGCATCAGGTTCTTTCTCAGGAATATAAAATGAAGATCAAATGAAGATATAATATAAAATGAAGACAGAGATTCTCAGGAATGCAAAGTGGAGATATAGCAAGACAGTCTATCTTCAGTAGCAAGAGAGAAAGATAAAAATGTAGAGAGGAAAGGCAGACAAGGTGGGAGAGAATAGTGAAGGGGGGAGAGAAAGCAGAAAGATGAAACTAGAGAGAGCAGGATGTGTGAGAAGGCAGAAGTCAAAATACCCAAACGCATGCTGATTAGCCCCAGGGCAGAGAGAGAGGAGCCTGTAGTGGAAGGTCAACAATTACAACCTGGTGAGGGGGAGACAGGGAGATAACTGGTCTCTAGGACAGTGTGGACCCTAAATGACCTCTGTGTTCCCAGAGGTTCCTCTTCCCTGGCCCTATGATGCTCTGCCATCCTGTGACTGTCCCTCAAGTCCCAAGTCCTGGCCACAAGCTTGAGATTTCTATTTTCCTCATTTCCATGCATAAGCTAGCAATACCCCACTTCACTTAAGGTAACACAGGGAAGCGTATTCCTTACTACCAAGGAGTGGGATGTGTGTGCATGTGTGTATTTGTGTAGTGTGGATGTCTACATTTGTACATTGTGATGTGTGTTATATAGGGAAGAGGAGGCTCGGCGCCTGTGGCGCAGTGGGCTAAGGCGCCAGCCACGTGCACCTGAGCTGGCGGGTTTGAATCCAGCCTGGGCTGCCAAACAATGACGGCTACAACCAAAAAATGGCCAGGTGTTATGGCGGGCACCTGTGGTCCCTGCTACTTGGGAGGCAGAGGCAAGAGACTCGCTTGAGTCCAGGAATTGGAGGTTGCTGTGAGCTGTGATGCCACAGCACTCTATCCAGGGTGACAGCTTGAGACTCTGTCTCAAAAAAAAAAAGAAGAAGAAGGGAAGAAGAGAGGCCAAAAAGAAAGCACGGCCGTGGTAAGTGAAGGTCAGACAGCGCAGCCGTGGTAAGTGAAGGTCAGACAGCACTGACATGGTAAGTGAAGGTCAGGCAACACTGACATGGTAAGTGAAGGTCAGACAGCGCCGTGGTAAGTGAAGGTGCGCAGAGAGGTCACGGGATCAGGGAGTCTGGGAGTAAGAGTAATAAAAGTGGATGACGCCATTGAGCTTTTTACGCTTTCTTCCTTCATCCCTCAGGTACATTTCCCTTCAATGTATCCAGAGAAAAGGGTGCGTGTCCCTTCTACGTACAGTACTGATCTATCATTGTATTTACTCAAAAATCATCTCACCTGCCTGTAAAGAATCCTTCATGGAGCTGTTGATGAGTACTCTCGTTCATGGGGGCAGGAATGCAGTTTGGGTCAGCCTGGGCTCCCCTCCCGTCCTGGCTTGCCTGGGCGCCCTGTCAGGGGCTGCTCTATCCTTGAGGCGGAACTGGCGAGCGCAGCTCCTGCTTTCCCATCCTGGCAGCATCACCAGCCCACATGACAGAAGCCGTTAGAGGATCCCCTGCAACCAGAGGGCACAGCCAGCTCCTGTTGGAATCAAAAGTTAGGTCCTTGGCAAGAGGCGTGGGGTAGGCCAGGCAAGCCCACCAAAGGAGCTGTTGGGGTGCCCCCTCCACACCCACACACACTGCGTCTGCTGCCGGAGCTGTTACGACCCTGTCTCAGATGTGGCCAGTACTAAGCGACTAGGAACTGTGTCTTAGGTCCCACCAGAGCTGGGGACACCTCCCTGCACTTGCTGCTCCCAGTTAGCCCAGTAGGAGGCAGCATTGCCCCCTCCTTGCGCACTCTGCCTCCAGGGTCTGCAATTCTAGGCTTCTCCCTAAACTGGAAGAGTTTGTTAAAAAGATGTTATCCCCTCCCTTCCCATATTCTTGTGCTAATGTTCGGTTATAGCCTTCATATGAAACCTTTAAATTAGTTTGATCAGATCCCAGTAGTGTATTTTTGATGCTGCT
>CAUYON010066397.1:0-99975 GCA_963573935.1 Arctocebus calabarensis | reverse complement strand
ACGGGGTCCTTCCCCCGAGCGGCTGAGGGACCCTGACGCGTCAGCAATAAACCGCCTCTTGCCTTTGCATCGACTCAGGAGTTAGTGACTGTCTTCTTGGGGGTGCCCACCCTAGTTGGAACCCAATTTAGGGTCCAACACAACTTGCCCAGATTCTGTCATCACATTGCAGTGGGCCCCTGAGTGGAGGCCAACAGTGGTCACACTGATTCTGCCAACAACACACAGGTGCGGGCAGAGTAAATCTCCTTGCCCTCTGCTTTTCCATCTCCTTGCACTGAGCCAGTTCACAGATTTACTCCAGCATCTAGATGGTAACTATGCTCGTGGCTGTAAAACTCTTTATAGTTACAAAGCATTTTCTCCTACATTATTTCATTCCATCCTCCCACTAGCCCTATGAAGTAATTACAACTCCAATTTTAAAAAGGAGAGAAACCAGACTCAGGGTACAGATGCTCTGCCCCCGAGTACACTGGACAGTAAATAAAAGACGGAGCTGGAAGGAAGCCCTGTCATCTGCAGCCAAAGACAGTGCTTTTTCTAGGCTCCCTCACTGCCCCAAGGCTAGCCTTGGACCTGCTCCCTTGGAACCAAGCTGGGCAATGATATCCTTTCTTCCCTATCCCCCTTCCCTTACCCATCCCTTTCACTTGGATAAAACTAAAGAGCAAACGAGGGGATACCGAGTGAGCTCTCAGCTTCCTTAAAAAATACTAATACCAACAGTGGTTTGAAAGGGAGTGAACTCTCTGTCACACTGGGTGTTTAAGGAGATGTTGGATGACCATCTGGCAAAGATATGGTAGAGAAGAGTCCTGATTTGCAAATTCAAAAGATGCCTGGGGTCCCTTCCAAATTTGAGAGCAGAGGGCTCTGCGCTTAGGGAGACAGCATGGTTTGGAAGCAGGCTGGGCAGAGGCCCAAGCTGAGGGAATAGAGACAAGTCTGGAGAAGGAAAGAAAGAAAGAAGAAAAAATCTGAAAGTGATTGTGAAGACTAAAGCAGATTCTTCTCTTCCAAGAAAGAGACTAGAGCCCCAACAGGAATGAGGAGACAAACTGGGTTGATGCCTGGAGAGGAAGTTAGGGGAAATGTCAGTGTTTCTCAAATAGCCTGCCCAGAAAATGTGTCAACAAACACCCAGCCAAACTTCACTGACTACAACTCAGGCAACACAGCCGAGAAACAGAGGAGGAGCAGTCTCTTGGGAGAGAAGCGCTTGAATTGAGTTAAAAATATATTAAATTCACAATCAATCAAAAATGCTAAAGGCCCAGAGAATATCTTTGGACTGGACATCTTCCATTTCCCTGAAAGTAGGTGGTGTGGGATTCTTTTTAAAGCATTATCTGAATCAACATTGAGGATGGGGGAGAACTAGCCTCATAGTGGGAAATCTGCTTTTCACCTTTTATCCGATCAGTATCCTGAATGCAAATCCACAGGGAAATCTAGGGACTGCTTTTAAAATGGACACCCAGTCCAGAATGCATCTTCACAGCCTGGCAGGCGGAACTAATAAAGATTAAGGTGAAAAAAGAATTCATTTCTACAGCATTCTTAAAAATGCCTTTTTTCTGAAAACTTTTTGAAACCTCCTTCAACTCCTATTTTCGGCCATGACACAAAGAGCTAAAATGTTTCAGAATAATTCCCTTCTTATAAATGTAGAACATTGGAAAAATCCTGATGCACCAAAACTAGGGACTAAATATTCCCTGTTTCTCCACCAGCCCCAAATAAACATTTTGGTATGTCGACCATGTTTTACATTTTTTAATGTTTATTTTTGGAATGGCTCAAAATCAAAGTGGTATTAAAGAGACGTTCCTTGAGAAACGTTGCCCCTCCCCCATCCCCCTACATCTCGTTTCCCACCAACTCCCATCTTCTCAGGTGACCTGTTTGATTGTTTGCATATTCTTCTAAGGTGTCTCTTCCTTCTCTCCACCCTCCCTCCCTTCCTTCCTTGTTCCCTCCTTCCTTCCTCTTTCTTTTTCTTTCTTTGTTTCTTTCTTTGTGAGACAGATTTCTCCTTCTGTTGCCCGGGCTAGTTTGCAGTGGTGTCCTCATAGCTCACTACAGCCTCAAACTCCCAGGCTCAAATGATCCTCCTGCCTTGGCCTCCTAGAGTGCAAGGATTACAGATATGAGCCTGTATGGTCTCTAACATTTCTTAATGCAAATACAATTACAAACATCAATTCTTCTTTTAAACCTTTTTTACTATAAAAGGTAGCATAGCATAGCATTTAGCTTTTGACTTGACAATATATTCTCTTGCAGATATTTTTACAAGTTTATCTCAAACATTTTATTTTTTACTAAAATTGGATCATACTTTTAAGACTTACTTTTTTACTAAAAATTTTTTAATTTTACTTTTTAATTGACAAATAACAATCATACATATATATGGAGTGCAGAGTGATGTTTTTATACGTAGATAGGTATATAGCAATTAGATGGGGTAATTAGCATATCCATCACCTAAAACATCATTTCTTTGTTCTGGGAATGTTCAGTATCTGCCTCCTAACTGTTTGAAACTATATATTAGTGTTAACAATAGTCACTGTACAGTGGTACAGAACATTAGAATTTATTCCCCCTATCTAGCTGTAATTTTGTATCCTCTAGCAAATCTCTCCCTATCCCTCCCTTCCCAGCCTTTTGCATCCTCTGTCCTACTTAAGAATTTTTATGGACATCTTTGCATGTTTTCAAATACTCTTCAACAGTGTCACTTTCAAAGGCTTTGTTGTCACTAAAAAGCCCTGAAATACTACCATGGTTGTTTTTTGCTTCCCCTATGGTAATCTCTGGGATAGAAAAGAAGAATGCCCTGGCCCCTGGAGTAGAGAGGTCTGTGGGTGAGGACGTCCAGCTCAGCCAGTTACCAGCTGTCTGAAGATGGGCAACACTGAGGCTCTGACCCTCAGTTCTAAGACTAATGCTTCTCACTCACAACAATGCCAGCCTTGCCTCTGGCCTAGGGACTGAGATGAGAATTAAGTGAGACAATGGTTAAGAAAAGATCAGTCAACGTGAAGCAACAAGATGTTAAATATGTGGCTCAAGCAGCTAAGGCTCCAGCCACGTACACCTGAGCAGGCGGGTTTGAATCCAGCTCAATCCTGCCAAATAACAATAACGGCTGCAACCAAAAAATGGCTGGGCGTCGTAGCAGGTGCCTGTAGTCCCAGCTACTTAGGATGTGGAGGCAGGAGACTCGCTTGAGCCCAGGAGTTGGAGGTTGTTGTGAGCTGTGATGCGACAGCACTCCCCCCAGGACAAGAGCTTGAGGCTCTGTCTTACAAAAAAAAAAAGATGTTAAATATGGAGCTAACTGTACTGTACACACACACACATAGACAGTATTTGCATTTTTAATAGAGACTGTTTTAATAGGAAATTGTTAGTTTTTCAATGAACATTTTTTCCTCAAAATTTTAAGTTTTCTAAAAACATTTTTTGTTACATATTTAGTGTATATGCTTATAGAGAAATTAAGAAAGGTAAATAAACCAAAAGGAAAAAAGTTGAAATAATCTATAACTTATTTGCAAAAGTTCCTCCAAATATTTCATACATACATGTACATATATGTATATACTTATGCACATATATATAATTTACAGAACTGATTCATGATGTACATTCTGTTTGTATAGTTTCCTATTCCCACTCACCAATATATTTAAATACTCTTCCAAATTCATAAATATAATCTTCCTTGTTATTAATAGCTACATGGAATTCTATACCATACTCTTTTTGATCAATTCACTTTTTTTGGAAATTTAAGTTCTTTTGAGAGTTTTGTTGTTACATAGAATGTGATACTGGCCATCTTTATAGTCAACTATTTACATACATTGACAAAGTTATTTCAGATTGAGTGCTGCTTGTTTTATTTAATCAACAAATGCTCTGGAACACCTGCTATTCTCTGTGGACGGTCTAGGTGCTCGGTTTACAAAGACGAATCTGGCACAGGAACTGAAGTTCTGAAAAAGAAGACTAACACAGTCCTACCTGCATTCTGGGTTCCCTGAGCTCACTACATTCCTGGTGTGCCCAGCAGGACCTGCCGTGACCCTGATACTTACTCATGCAGCCCTGCGCCACTGCCAACCTTAAATGACCCTTTCCTTCTCTGCCTAGCAAACTTCCACTCATGTGTCAAGATCCAATCCAAATATCCCCTGCTCTATGGTGTTTTTCCTGACACCCCAAAGGAGAATAAGACTCTCCTAGAGAATTCCCCAGAGTCACATTCCATTTGAAATTCTCCATATGCTGTCTTATCTTTTTTTTTTTTGAGTCAGAGCCTCAAGCTGTAGCAACCTCCAATTCATGGGCTCAAGCGAGTCTCCTGCCTCCGCCTCCCAAGTAGCTGGGACTACAGGTGCCTGCCACAACATCCGGCCATTTTTGGTTGCAGCCGTCATTGTTGTTTGGCAGGCCTGGGCTTGATTCGAACCCATAAGCTCAGGTGTACGTGGCTGGCACCTTAGCCCGTTGAGCCACCGGCGCCAAGCTGTCCTATCTTATCTCCCCTTCAGCACTGCAGGCTCCTTGGAGTTGAAAACTTCGCCTTACTTATTATCTCCAGCTATGTTCAGCAAGATGCCTAACACATAAAGGATGTCCTTGCTGAACACACTGAATGAATCCTTCGCACCACGCATTTAGTAAATTATTAAGTACAATAACTAAAGTTGAATTACTGGCAAAGAAGAGCTATTAGCCAAGGTCCACAGTCAGCAACCAGTTTAAGGGAAGGCTCAGCTGTCCTGGCCTGGGACTAGGTCAGCTTTTTCTCACATCCCAATTTTATTTCTTGACTATTGAAGACACAACTTCATTCCTAAATGCCTTGGCTAATTTAGGCAGCAAAGGGGCAGCAGCGGCTCACCAGGTAAAGATCTAGACTAGGGTTATAAAAGTTTTATAACTGAGGAGGGGAGGGCCTTTTAAAGCAAAATGAGCTAAATCATGAATACCAAATTTGGCATGAAAGTATTTATTCTGAATGAAAAATAATCATAACAACTTACAAAATTTTAAAGCTAACCAATATCACAAAACTGTAGCTACCTGACACACCACTCTAATACTTTCTAAATTTTTCAATTATTCTGAAATTAAGGAATCCACAAGGACAATCCAAATACCTATTTAAATGGCTACAGTTGGGTGGCGCCCGTGGTTTTGCAGCGAGTAGGGCACCAGCCCCAAATACCGAAGGTGGCAGGGGTTCAAACCCGGACTCGGCCGAACTGCAAAACAAAAAAATAGCCGGGCATTGTGGCAGGCACCTGTAGTCCCAGCTACTCGGAGGCTGAGGCAAGAGAATCACCTAAGCCCAGGAGTTGGAGGTTGCTGTGAGCTGTGTGATGCCACGGCACTCTACCGAGGATGACAAAGTGAGACTCTGTCTCTACAAAAAATAAATAAATGGCTACAGTCTGATGCAGGAAATAAACACAATGAGGCTGTAGTATCTTATAGTGCTAGAAGGTAAAGAAGTGTTAAAAAGAAAAAAAATTTTTTTTTAATTTGAGGGGGGTTGGTCATGTTTGAAAGGATCGAGAGCTAACTGAAAGAGCTCCCAATAGTCAAAACTAGAACAACTAAAGCAACAAAATTAAGAAGCACAGACATATGTAGTTTTATTGAGCTTTACTCTACAGTGCTTCACATGATGCACCGATAAAAACCATGATGATTTTTACCAGGTTTGAGGCGACCCTGCAGTGAGAGAGTCTATCAGCAACGTTCTCCCAACAGCACGTGCTCGCTGCACGTCTGTGTCACATTTTGGTAAACCTTGCACTATTTCAGACTTCTTCCTTGTTGACATATCTGTCATGGGGATCTGTGATCAGTGATCTTTAATGTGACTACTGTAATTACTTGGGGGCACCACCAAACCACCGCCATATGGCAAACATAACCAATAAATACTGCGTGTGTTCTGACTCCTCCACTGACCATTCATCCCCTTTTCTCTCTTCCTTTCTTTGCTCTCTCTATTCCCTGAGACACGAAAATATTGAAATGAGACTAGTCACTAACCTGACAACGGCTTCTCCATGTTCACGTAGGAGGAGAAGCACATCTCTCACTGTAAATCAAAAGCTACCAATGAGCAAACTGAGTGAGGAAAGCCCGTCAGAAGCCGAGATAGGCCAAAACTAGGCCTCTTGCACCAAACAGCCAAGTTGTAAACGCAAAGGAAAAATTCCTGAAGGAAATTCAAAGTGTCACGCCAGTACACACATACATGATTAGAAGCCAAACAGACTCACTGCTGAGGTGGAGAGAGTTATAGTGATGTAGATAGAGCAGCCATAACAGTCCCTCCAGCCAAAGCCTAATCCAGAGCAAAGCCTTAACTCCCCTCAATGCAGTGAAGGTTGTTGCAGGTGTGGAAGCTGCAGAAGAAAAGTTTGAGACTAACAGAGGTTGGTTCATGAGATTTAAGGAAAAAGGCTGTCTCTGTAACATAAAAGTGCAAGTTGAAGCACTGAGGAATAAAGAAGCTGCAACAAGTTATCCTGAAGATCTAGTTAAGATCATTGATGAATGGTGGCGCTTGTGGCTCAGTGAGTAGGGCGCCAGCCCCATATGCCAGAGGTGGCGGGTTCAAACTCAGCCCCAGTCAAAAACTGCAAAAAAGAAAAAAAAAGATCATTGATGAAGGTGGCTACACTAAATAACAGGTTTTCAATGTAGACAAAATGGCCTTTTGGAAGAAATTGTCATCTAAGATTTCCGTAGCTAGAAAAGAAGAGTTAATGCCTGGCTTCAAACCTTCAAAGGACAGGCTGACTCTCTTGTCAGGCCAGGTCTAATGCAGTTGGTAATTTTAAGTTGAGGGCAATACTCATTGATTAGTCCAAATATCCCAGGGCTATTGAGAACTCTGCTTAATTTATTCTACCTGTGCTCTGTAAATGGAACAACAAACCCTGCATGAATGATAGACAGCACATCTGTTTACTGCATAGTTTACTGAATATTTTAAGCTCATTGTTGAGACCCACTGCTCAGAAAAACTATTCTTTTCAAAATATCACTGCTGATTGACAATGCACCTGGTCACCCAAGAGCTCGAACAGAGAGGCACAAGGAGATGCATATTGTTTTCATGCCTGCTAACCCATCATCCATTCTGCAGTCTATAGATCAAAGAGTATTTTTGGCTTTCAAGTTTCATTATTTAAAAAATGTATTCTGTAAGGCCATAACTGGCACAGACAGTGATTCCTCGGATGGATCTGGGCAAAATAAATTGAAAACTTTCTGGAAAGGATCTATTGTTCTAGATGCCATTAGGAATATTCATGATTCATGAGAGGAAGTCAAAATACCAACATAACCTTGAGTTTGGAAGAAGTTAATTTCCACCTTCATGGGTGATTTTGAGAGAGTTAAGACTTTGGTGTTAGAATTAACAGCAGGTAAGGTAGAAATAGCAAGGGAACTGGAGAAGTGGAGCTGAAGATTGACTGCATTGCTGCAATCTGATGACAAAACTTGCACAGATGAGGAGTTGCTTCTTATGGATGAGCCAAGAAAGTGGTTTCTTGAGAAGGAACCTACTCCTGGTAAAGAAGATGCTGTGAACATTGTGAATAGATAACAGAGGGTTTAGAATATTACATAAACTCAGTTGATAAAGCAAGCAGCAGGGTTTGAGAGGATTGGCTCCTATGTTGAAAGTTCTACTGTGGGTAAAATGCTATCAAATAGCATCACAGGCCACAGAGAAACCTTTTGTGAAAAGAAGAGTCAATCGGGTGGCGCCTGTGGCTCCGTGAGTAGGGCGCCGGCCCCATATACCAGAGGTGGTGGGTTCAAACATGGCCCTGGCCAAAAAAAAAAGAGTCAATCAATGTGGCAAACTTCATTGTTGGCTTACTTCAAGAAATTGTTACAGCCCCTCCAGGTTTTACCCTGATCAATCAATAACCATGACCATGAAGAATATGGTCCTCCACCAGCAAAAAGAATACAAGTCACTATAGACTCGGATGCGTGACAGCAATTTTTAGCAATATTCGTTTTTAAGTAAGATATGTACCTTTTTGAGATATACCATATTTCATCCTTACTGGATTACAGTATAGAGCAGTGGTTCTCAACCTACATCGCAACCCCTTGGGGGGTTGAACAACCCTTTCATAGGGGTCACCTAAACACATCCTGCATATCAAATATTTACATTATGATTCATAACAGTAGCAAAATTACAGTAGTGAAGTAGCAACAAAAATAATTTTATGGTTGGGGGTCACTACGACATGAGGAACTGTATTAAAGGGTCGCAGCATTAGGAAAAGTTGAGAACCGCTGGTATAGAGTAAACATTACTCTTAAATGAACTGGGAAACCAAAAGTTAGTGTGACTCATTTTATTGTGATATTCACTTAATTGTAGTGGTCTGAAACCAAAGCTGCAGTATTGTCAAGGTATGCCTGTATTGGATGATGAGCCACACTATAAAATAAACATCCACAGTTCTTACTAATATAAATGATTGAAGAAAGGCAAAAAGACAGAAGAGAAGGAAGGAAGGAAGGAAAGAAGAAGAGAGGGAGGAGAAGGGAGGGAGGGAAAAAGGGAGGAAGGGGCTCGGCGCCTGTGGCTCAACGGGCTAAGGTGCCAGCCACGTACACCTGAGCTGGAGGGTTCGAATCCAGCCCGGGCCCGCCAAACAACAATGACGGCTGCAACCAAAAAATGGCTGGGCGTTGTGGTGGGCACCTGTGGTCCCAGCTACTTGGGAGGCGGAGGCAAGGGACTCGCTTGAGCCCAGGAATTGGAGGTTGCTGTGAGCTGTGATGCCACTGCACTCTATCCAGGGTCACAGCTTGAGGCTCTGTCTCAAAAAGAAAAAAGGGAGGAAGGAAGGAAGGGAGGGAGGGAGAGAGGGAGGAAGGGAGGAAGTAAGAAAGGAAGGAGACAGAGGGAAAGGAGGGGGAAGGAGAGGAAGGAAGAAAAGGAGGGAGGGAGAAATCTCTCATGGAAAAGCATTGCAAATAATTTACATAGTTCCTGCCCCATAAAGGAGGTCTGAGTCACTCCTCACTGCCTGAGTGTGGGCTGTACAGCAACTTCCTTCTAAAGAGCACAGTGTAAAAGATGGGGTGGGAGAGATGGGAAGAGAAACTTTACAGTAGAGAACCTGACAAACACTACCTCAGCCAGCTGATCAAGGTCAATATTAACAGTGATGAGTTAGACTCGGCACCTGTAGCACAGTGGTTACAGCACGAGCCACATACACCAAGGCTGGTGGATTTGAACCCGGCCGGGGCCAGCTAAACAACAATGACAACTGCAACAACAATAGCAGGGTATTGTAGCGGGTGCCTGTAGTCTCAGCTACTAGGAAAGTTGAGGCAAGAGAATCATTTGAGTCCAAGATTTGAGGTTGCTGTGAGCTAGGACACTGCAGCACTCTACCAGGGTGACAAAGTGAGATTCTGTCTCAGAACCAAAAACAAAACAAAACAAAAAAACAGTGATAAGTTAGTAGTGATAGAATGTTCCCTTGACATGACATTATGGAAATGGCACTTTAGGACCAAGCATGGTGGCTCATGCCTCTAATCCTAACACTCTGGAAGGCTGAGGTGGGCGGACAGCCTGAGCTCACAAGTTGGAGACCAACCCGAGCCAGAGCAAGACTCCGTCTCTCGAAATAACCAGGCATTGTAGGGGGCGCCTGTAGTCCCAGCTACTTGGGAGGCTGAGGCAAGAGAATTGCTTGAAGAGTTTGAGGTTGCTATGAGCTATAACACCACAGCACTCTACCAAGGGTGACAAAGTGAGACTGTGTTGCAAAAAAAAGGAAAATGGCACTTTACCTCTGTGGCCTTCCTCCCAAAACCCTATAATCTCATTTTGACCATGAGAAAAACAGAAAAATTCTAATACAAGGGCATTCTACGAAACCTGACCAGTTTCCTCAAAACTAGTCCCTGTCTTCGAAAAAAAAGGAAAGTCTAGAGAAACTTTTACAACCAAGAAAAGCCTAAGCATGCCCAGAAACTAATTATAAATGTAGTACCTTGGATGGAATCCTGAAACAGAAAAAGGACATTAGGTAAAGACGAAGGAAATATGAACAAAGTATGAACTTTAGTTAATGATAATGTTTCAATATCAGCTCATTAATTGTAATAAATGCATCTTAGTAACATAACATATTACTGTTAGGAGAACAGTGGGTGCAGGGTATATGGAAAATCTCTGCACTGTCTTCACAACTTTCCTCTAAATCTAAAACTGTTCTGAAAGATAAACCCTAAGAGAATGGCTAGAATGTTGCATTAAACTCCATCACTGTAACTAAATTATTTTTAAACTATAAAACTTGACTTGTTAATGGGTATGTGTTGGCATTTTGTTTTTTAGGCCATTTTGCTGCATCGGGAGAAATTTTCCCTATTCCTTTGTCAAGAACCACCACACTTTATCAGTAAGGAGGGATTTGCATATCGTATTTGGAAGCATTTTTAAAAATTGACAGAAGTGAGTTGCTCCGTTGAAGGGAGGGATGAGCCTTTAGCCCAGCAAATTGGACTTCCTCTCCCCAACATTCCATGGCACCCAAGGGATTCCCCAGGGCTCCGAGAAATACGTTTGATCATTCATTCAACAAATATCTGTGGTGCTGGAGGATACAGTTGTGAAGTAAGACCATGTCTTTGGTAACAGGAAATCTGAAAAACCCTGGACTGGGCCAATGATTCTCAATCCTAACTGGACTTTAGAATCAGTAGGGAAGCTTTAAAAAAAAAAAAATACTGGGCGGCGCCTGGCTCAGTGGGTAAGGCGCCAGTCCCATATACCAAGGGTGGTGGGTTCAAACCCAGCCCCTGCCAAATTGCAACAAAAAATAGCCGAGTGTTGTGACAAGACGCCTATAGTCCCAGCTACTCGGGAGGTTGAGGCAAGAGAATCACCTAAACCCAAGGAGTTTGGAGGCTGCTGTGAGCTGTGATGCCACAGCACTCTACCAAGGGTTAATAAGCAAGTCTCTGTTTCAAAAAAACAACAAAAAAAACAATGCCTGGGCCTCTCCTGAGGCCAATAAACTGAACTATCTTGAGGGCCCAGGAATCTGTATGATTTGAAAGCTCCCAGAAGAGATTCTAAAATGTAGCCAGAATTGAAAAACAATAGCCAGTCAGAGATAGCACCTAACTCCAGTAAGATTAGCCCACATCACAAAATCCTGAATCTGCAGATGCTGGCGTGGATGTTGAGAGAAGGGAACACTTTTGCACTACTGGTGGGACTGCAAACTAATACAACCTGTATGGAAAGAAGTATGGAGAATTCTCAAAGAACTAAAAGTTAGTCTTCCATTTGATTCCACAATCCCATTACTAGATATCCACCCAGAAGGAAAAAAATCACAAGGACATTTGCACTAGAATATTTATTGCAGCTCAATTCACAATTGCTAAGACTTGGAAGCAAACCAAGTATCCATCAACCCATGAATGGATTTAACATATCGTGGTATACGTATACCATGGAGTACTACTCAGCCGTAAGAAAAGATGGAGACTTGATATTGGGGGGGCTTACCTGGATGGAGTTGAAACACATTCTTCTGAGATCAAACTCTCTCTCGGCTGATGATATGATCTTATACTTAGAGAATCCCAGAGACTCAACCGTAAGACTCTTGGAAGTGATAAAAAAAAAAAATACAGTAATGTCTCAGGATATAAAATCAATGTCCACAAATCAGTAGCCTTTGTTTATGCCACTAACAGCCAAGTCAGGAAGCTAATCAAGGACACAATTTCCTTCACAGTTGCTTCAAAGAAAATGAAATACCTAGGAATATACCTAACAAAAGAGATTAAGGACCTCTATAAAGAAAATTATGAGGCTTGGCACCTGTGGCTCAATAAGCTAGGGCACCAGCCACATACACCTGAGCTGGTGGGTTCGAATCCAGCCCGGGCCCACCAAACAACAATGACAGCTGCAACCAAAAAATGGCCGGGCATTGTGGCAGGCGCCTGTAGTCCCAGCTACTTGGGACACAGAGGCAGGAGACTCTCTTGAGCCCAGGAATTGGAGGTTGCCGTGAGCTGTGATGCCACAGCACTCTACCCAGGGTGGCTTGAGGCTCTGTCTCAAAAAAAAAAAAAGAAAAAGAAAAAGAAAATTATGAAACCCTAGGAAAAGAAATAGCAGAAGATATTAACAAATGAAAGAACATACCATGCTCATGGCTTGGAAGAATCAACATTGTTAAAATGTCTATACTTTCCAAAGCAATCTATAGATTCAATGTAGTCCTCACTAAAATATCAACATTATACTTTCAAGATTTGGAAAAAGTAATCCTTCATTTTGTATGGAACCAGAAGAAACCCTGTATAACCAAGGCAATCCTTAGTAATAAAAACAAAACCAGGGACATCTCCCTACCAGACTTTAGGCTATACTACAAGGCCCGAGTGATCAACAGCATGGTGTTGGCACAAAAATAGAGATACAGACATTTAGAACCAAATAGAAAACCATGAGATAAAACTAACATCTTACAGTTTGGTTGATCTTTGATAAACTAAACAAGAACATACACTGGGGAAAGGAATCTCTATTCAATAAATAGGGATGGACAGAACTGGATAACCACATGTAAAAGACTGAAACTGGACTGCACCTTTCACCACTTATAAGAATTGATTCAAGACGGATAAAAGATTTAAATCTAAGGCATCAAACAATAAAAATCCTCAAAGAAAGTGTAGGGAAAACACTTGAAGACATCGGCCTGGGGAAGGATTTTATGAAGAAGACTTCTGTGGGAATTGCAACAAAAATAAACAAATGGGACTTAATTAAAATGAATAGCTTCTGTACAGCTAAGGAGACAACAACCAAAGCAAATAAACAACTTTCAGAATGGGAAAAGATATTTGCATATTATGAATCAGACAAAAGCTTGATAACTAGGAACTACAGAGAACTCAAATTAATCAACATAAAAAGAGCCAACAATCCCATGTATCACTGGGCAAGAGACATGAATACAACCTTCTCTAAGGAAGAGACAATGGCTAACAAACATATGAAAAAATGCTCATCATCCCTAATCAACAGAGAAATGCAAATCAAAACCACCCTGAGATATCACCTAACCCCAGGGAGTATGATTCACATCACAAAGTCTCAAAGTTGCAGATGCTGGCATGGATGTGGAAAGAAGGGAACACTTTTACACTGCTGGTGGGACTGCAAACTAAAAGAGCCCTTTTGAAAGGAAGTATGGAGAATCCTCAAAGAACTCAAATTAGACTTCCCATTTGATCCTGCAATCCCATTACTGGACATCTACCCAGAGAAAAAAATCATTTTATCATAAGGACATTTGCACTAGACTATTTATCACAGCTCAATTTACAATTGCCCAAACGTGGAAAGAACCTAAATGCCCACCAACCCAGGAATGGATTAACAAACTATGGTATACGTATACCATGGAATACATGTAGTATACATATGTATACATACATGTATAATATAGTCATTAAAGAAGATGGAGACTTTATATCTTCTGTATTAACCTTGATGGAGGTAGAACACATTCTTCTTAGTAAAGCATCCCAAGAATGGAGAAGCAAGAATCCAATGTACTCAATTCTAATACAAGGGCAATAGATAAACTAACACAAGGGCTGGGGTAGGAGCTTGAGGGAGCGGGGAGAGGGGAGGAGGGTGGAGGGTGAGAGTCACGGCGACATTTGGCACACCTCATAGGAGCAGGACACAGTAATAAGAGGGACTTTACCTAACAACCGCAATCAGTGTAACCTAATTCTTTTTACCCTCAATGAATCCCAAAGAATAAAAAAATAATAATAATGAAAACTAAACACATTCTTCTTAGTAAAGCATCATAAGAATGGGGGGAAAGTATCCAATGTACTCAATACTAATATTAGATCAATTAACCAATATATAAACAACTACAAGCCCAAACCAAAGAAAAACACAAGTATAGTCTGGAGGTGGGGGAGGGAAAGGGAAGGAGGAGGAGGGAGGGCAGTTACTCGGATCTCACCTAATGTGCACAATGTGGGGGGCATTTGGTGTAACCCCGGGTGAAGCGCTCAATTACAACTTCAACTTTACCTTAGAAATGAAAACAATGTAACCTAAACATTTGTACCCTCATATCAATCTGAAACTGAAAAAAAGTGAAAAACATTGACTAAATGATCTAAGACCAGCCAATTCTAAAATGAGTATTCTGGGATCTTTGTCATTATGGACCGGAAGGAGCAAAAAGCTGACTGAGGACCAGACCCTGGGGAGCATCCCCTCCCCAGAGGGAGTCTAGAGAGGAACAGGCAGGTGGTAGCAGAGGTGCCCTGCTGAAGGCAAGGCTGGTGTTGGCAGAAGTGGGGGCGAGGGGCGTGTGCTGCAGAGCGGTGTGGAGCAACCCACGCATTTGCTCGTTTTAGAACAAATCAGTGCTTCTCAGACATATGTGCTGAAGAAGCCTCCCCCTGGAATTTTCCAGAGGACTACAGAGCTGAGGACTACTCTCAGCATAAAAACACCAAGTCTAGATTCTGCTTGTCTTGATACAAAGAATCTCAAGACTAGAAGTTTCTTTCCATAAAGGGTCTCCAATCTCTGTTTCTCTCTCTCTGATATTAGTGTTGTGTTTAGAGCAAATTTTCATGGTGCATTGGAACATACCATGTGGATATTTGATCTGCCTTTTGGCATTTTTAGAACCCCAATCAAGAACTCAGTTAATAAGGAGCCTGAGAAACATGGTAAAGAAAGAGGAGAACAGGGCAGCGCCTGTGGCTCATCAAGTAGGGTGCCGGCCCCATATACCGAAGGTGGTGGGTTCAAACCTGGCCTCGGCTGGACTGCAAAACAGAAAAATAGCCGGGCGCTGTGGTGGGTACCTGTAGTCCCAGCTACTTGGGAGGCTGAGGCAAGAGAATCGCCTAAGCCCAGGAGTTGGAGGTTGCTGTGAGCTGTGTGACGTCACGGCACTCTATGGAGGGCGATAAAGTGAGACTCTGTCTCTACAAAAAAAAAAAAAGAAAGAAAGAAAAGAAAGGGAAGAACAGAATACCCAGTGGCCTAGAGCTGGACAACTACCTTCTGCTTACACCCTTCCTCACTTCACAGAAGCAGAAACTGTGCTTTCAAGAGTCAAATGTCTTCTCCAGGGGCATTTAGCTAGGACAGGACAGAGCTGGGATTTACTCATCTTCACAACACTTTCATTCCTGTTTTCAGATGAGGAAACTGAAGCAGGATGATGGTGCTAGCGGAGCTGGGCTTTGACTTTGAGGGTAGGTCAACACTTTCTTCCAGGTATCATGGCTGCCTGTCGATCTCAGAAACACTATCTCCTCCCCCGACTCCTGATAAACCCCAGGGAAGGCTCTGGGGAATTCTCGGTTCTACCTTTGCAACTTTTCTATAAATGGAAGATTATTCCAAAATAAAAGGTTAATTTTAAAATGGTACATATTCACGATCATTGCTCTCAAACCTCTTTTGTGTACTATAAATAAACAAGATGAAAATTTTTATTTTGATATCAATTTCTCTGTGTGTGTTTTGTAATATACATAATGCATCAATACAATAGCACATAATGAACAAGTTGTGTTCATTTCTTAGGGCTGCCATAACAAAAGTACCACAAACTGCATGGCTTAAGCCAAAAGAAATGTATTGCCTCAAAGTTTGAAGGTTAAATGCCCAAAGTCAAGGTGTCAGCAGGACCATCCTCTCTTTGAAGGCTCTAGGGGAGAATCTGTCTCATGCTCTTCTCTTGGTAGCAAAATGCTTGGTATTTTCAGGAATTCTTGGTATTCCTTGGCTTGTACACCTCGAGATGGGACTGCAGTCTCCGCACCATTGTCACATGGCCTTCTCCTTGTATGTCTCTCTTCTTGTATGTCCTCTTCTTATAAGGACACCAGTCATATTAAATTAAGGGTCCATCTTACTCCAATATAACTTTGTCTTAACTATATCTACAACTACCCTATTTCCAAATAAGGTCACATTCTCAGTTCCAGAAGGACATGAATTTGTGGGCGGGGAACACCAGCTAACCCAGTAGAGTTTGCCCTCTGGTCTCCCAAAATTCATGTCCATCTCACATGCAAAACATGTTCATCTGATCCCAAATTCCCCGTAAATTTTAAGCTATTCCAATATCAACTCTAAGATCAAAAAATCCCATCTAAATATCACCAACTCAAAAAGCTCCAAATTGCATTATCTAAAGCAGTAATGGGTGAGATTTGGAGTATGGACAAAATTCCTATCTGTGGACCTGTGAAAACAGAAAATAAATTATCTGCTTCCAAAATCCCATGGTGGACAGGTATAGGATAGACATTTCCATTCCCAAAGAAGAGAACTAGAAAGGAAAGAAACATGTCACAGGTCCCAAGCAAGTCTGAAACCCAGTATATAAGTCTTCATAATAGTCTAGGTTCATTAGTCTAGTCTTGCTATTTTTATATTTGTTTTGAAATTTCCAAAATTAGGCTCGGTGCCTGTGGCTTAGCGGGCTAAGGTGCCAGCCACATACACCTGAGCTGGCAGGTTCGAATCCAGCCCGGGCCCACCAAACAACAATGACAGCTTCAACCAAAAAATGGCCGGGCGTTGTGGCGGGCGCCTGTAGTCCCAGCTACTCGGGAGGCAGAGGCAAGAGACTCGCTTGAGCCCAGGAATTGGAGGTTGCTGTGAGCTGTGATGCCACCGCACTCTATTCAGGGTGATAGCTTGAGGCTCTGTCTCAAAAAAAAAAAAATTTCCAAAATTAAAAAAACAGAAAAAAAGTAGCTCCTCCTTTTCTAACACAGGAAGACAGACTTATTACACAAAGAAATACAAACAATAAATATTACTTCTAAGTCAATGACCCAGAAGTAACCCACTGTTCACATTTGATCCATTTTCACATATATGTAAAATTCATTTTTTCTTATTTTACAATTTTTCTACATTATATCTGTACTACATGTATGGAATAAAGGGAAAACTATGTCTATTAAATATATATGGGATTCTACTTACATTGTCCAAGAAGTTTGTGTCCTGCACCACATATTTCTTAGCCATTGTCACAAATAGCCTTATTGGAAGAGGCAACCACAATTTCAAGCAATATCCAGCCACTATCCAGTGAGCCCCACTGAAAGATCTATGGAATGGGAAAGACTTCTAAGAATAGAATGAAAAGGTACCTCTTCGAATGAAAGTCCTGGGTCTTTCAGGGTTTCAGTACAGTGACTTACATTCTCTCTTTTTCTTTGGGTGAATATAATGGAGGCTTAAAGAATAAACTCAGAAATACCACGTATATCATCATAACATTGTGATGGAAAGTGATCACAGAAATAATTCTTTGAGCTAAGGTTTCCTTGGATATCAGAATCTATAGAGTTGTTTTAAGTATTCAGTTAAAATTCTAGAACTGTATATTAATCTGGGACAGGTATTACTTCAACAAATAAATTCAATGAGATTTAAAATAAAACATCACTATGTATAACTAGGGGCAAATTAGGATTAGATCAAACTAGTTGATAATACAAAGTTGAAAATTATAAAGTTATTCAAAAAAACTCATAAAATTCCATCCACATAATTATATCTCCCAAAACTTGTTCAATATACACACTTTTTATAGTTAAGATTTCCCAGCCTGAGCAAGAGTGAGACCCTGTCTCTACTAAAAATTGAAAAACTAGCCGGGAATATTGGTGGGCACCTATAGTCCCAGCTACTCAGGAAGCGGAGGCAGGAGGATTGGTTGGACTCAGGAACTTGAGGTTGTGTGAGCTATGATGCCACGGTATTCTGCCCAGGGCTGCAGAGTGAGACTCCATTTCAAAGAAATAAATAAGTAAGTAAAAAACAGAGTGAAGGGCAGTGCCTGTGGCTCAGTCTGTAAGGCGCCGGCCCCATATACCGAGGGTGGCGGGTTCAAACCCAGCCCCAGCCAAAACTGCAACAAAAAAATAGCCGGGCATTGTGGCGGGCGCCTGTGGTCCCAGCTACTTGGGAGGCAGAGGCAAGAGAATCACCTAAGCCCAGGAGCTGGAGGCTGCTGTGAGCTGTGTGACGCCCCGGCACTCTACCCAGGGCAATAAAGTGAGACTCTGTCTCTACAAAAAAAAAAAGAAAGAGTGAAGATTTGGTAATAACATTTAAGTGCAACTATTTAATAAGATGTTTTATTTTAGAAAATAAAATCAAATCACGGTTAAATGCAAAAATTCCAGAAATCTAGCCTCAATCTGCCGTTCTGTTGGACCATGCATTCTTTGCCCATGTCTGTTTTACTAACCATTCATCTCTGTGTAAGTCTATGAAATGTGTTTTGGCTCAGGCATAGAAAATCTATTTAGCCATTAATAGTCTAGTTGCAAGTTATGTTATTCATTCACAAGAGTAATAACAGTGTGCTGTGATTTTTTTTCCAGCATTTTCCCCTTAATTTTATTGGCTAATAAAATCCAAACACTGGAAGCTTTTTCCCAGAAAGTGGTGCCAAAGGAGAGCAGCTGCCCACCCAGACCCCCAGGGGCTTTCCAATTAGGACCTCAGAGTCCTGGGTGAGGCCCCAGGGGAGAGAGGAAGTCCTGGTCTCCAACTGCCAGACTTCCCTACAAGGTCAGCCAGAGGATTTCCTTACGTCTTCCTGACTGAAAGAAGGACATTCAGATCTCTCTCTAGTTCTGGAAATTTAAAATGGTGGTATCACTGTAGCACATTGCTTCATTCAATTCTTTTATTCAGATGTACTTTTTCTTCAAAACCTCAATAAGCAATTTGGAGCAAATATTATGTAAAATGTTGGGTGTATAGACAGAAGCTCATGATTCAATTACAGCACAACCTAATGAATTCCCTGATGAGCTGCCAACAAAATACTCAGGAGCTCAGAGCAGAATTAGCACAAACTCAACTAAACTAAGGTTTAAAAAGATAAACAGCTAACTAATATACCTATTCGTAAAAACAATTGTCAAAAAATTTCTACTTACAGCATATGAAAGTAGGTAGAAATACACATAAAAAGAGGATGCCAAATATATGTATATACACATTTTATGATAGAAAAAAAGTGTATTAAAATTGTAATGCTGGCTACCCCTAGCTCAGTAGTCAGGGTGCCAGCCACATACACTGAGGCTGGCAGGTTCGAACGTAGCCTGGGCCTGCTAAAACAGCAAAGACAACTTGCAACCAAAACATAGCCAGCCATTGTGGCAGGCACCTGTAGTCCTAGCTACTTGGGAGGCTGAGGCAAGAGAATGACTTAAGCCCAAGTGTTTGAGGTTGCTATGAGCTGTGATGCCACAGCACTCTACTGAGGGGGACAAAGTGAGACTTTATCTCAAAAAAAAAAAAAATTGTAATGCTGAATATGTATCTATAACAAAAGATGAATGTAAGTCATGTTTGAGCACCTCTTGGAATTACAGACGTCAAATGTGACTTGAGTATTACAATTTTTTTTTACTTTTTTTTATTTTTTTGAGACAGAGCCTCACTTAGTCACACTGGGTAGAATACCATGACATCATCATAGCTCACAGCAACTTCAAACTCTTCAAGCGATCCTCCTGCTTGAGTCTCCAGAATAGCTGGGTCTATAGGTTAGTTTTTCAATTTTTAGTAGAGACCAGTTTTGCTCTCGCTCAGGCTGGTCTCCAACTCCTGAGCTCAAGCAATCCACCTGCCTTGGCCCCCAGAGTGCTAGGATTACAGGCGGGAGTCACCACACCCAGCCAAGTATTATAATTTTAACATGGTTTTTTCTTTCCTAAAATGTGTATACATTTTGGGGGCACCTCAGCCCCAACAGACAAAATGATGAAAGACAATTAACATAAGAAAAAATAAAAATGATAAAAGATTCTCTATTTGAAAAGATTTTCCATTTTAAAAGATTCTCTATTTTATGAACCTTCAAAGACACAAAAATTAAAACAATGAAAAGAAAACTTTATAAAATTCAATTCTCAGAAGTCTACAGGAAAACTAAAACTCCACTTAATCCAGTAGCAATGTAAATTTATACAAATCTGTAGGAAGATAACTAGGCGATAAGACGCAAGGCAAGTAATAACTACCTCTGTAAACTCAGCATTCCCAGTTCCACAGAATTCATCCTAAGGAAATAAACAATGAAGGAAAGACACTATACATATAAAGATGTTTGTCACTGTGTTATTTAGAGTAATGATAAACTATAATACAAGAGGAACATTTCAGTAGATTGTGAAAAATAATTACAAAGTCTCTGTAACAACATAAAAAATGGTTTACTTCTTAATATAAAATGTAATGAAAGGAAAACATGCAATTGTACATGTATTATATGTAGTAGATGCAACTCTTGCACTCAGATCCAGGTGAGGCTTCGGCACCAAAACCCTTCTTTAAGCCAAATAATTCCACAGTTGGTATTAATCAGCCCTTCTCCTTACATGTCCTTCTTCCTAGCCCTCCCACTCTTGTCATCCCCTGCTTTCTTTATTCCATTTTAAGATTCTTCTTTACCTCTCAATACCACCACTTCTTACCCACCACAGGGTAAGAAACTGTGAGAACTACGAGACTATAAAACTATGAGAAAATTCATTTTTGTAACCACCTACCCCCAGCCTCTAACATAGTGATTTTCAACCCGTGTGCTGTGGAAATTTTTAAAGATCGGTAATTAAATTATTTTCAAAAAAGTTCAAAGCACAGTAAGTATATTCTTTTTTTACTCTTTCTTTTTTTGATCAACATCATCAGCGGAAGTTTAACTATAGGTTCATATGTGCCATGAGATAAAAAAGGTTGGAAAACACTGTTCTAACAAGTTCACTAAAGTCATGATTTATTTCATTTGTTTAATGCAAAAATATATATGAGAGACAATGCAGAGAAATAACACTGATTTTTTAAATTTCCTTTTATGTCTTACTTTAGAACTTTTTTTAAAAAGATGAAGCCAGTTCCTGCACAGGATTTCACTGGGGTATCTGGAATCAATCTCTGGTCATTTACTTTCCATATAATTAAGCGCATTTATCTGAAGTAAGAAGGTTTGTTTATAAACTGGAGACAAGTCACTTTGGGGAAAAAAGCAAGAAAGGAACCTTACTCTATAGATGCTCTAACTTCTCCTAAAGCTGCAACAGTCATGTAAATGAGAAAGAAGACAAAGATCCAGACACCAGTCTGAGCTTGACTGTGCTGTCCACCATCATTGGCAGAGGTCTGACTGTGAGATACAGGGCCAAGGCATCTGAGAGCCCCAGGGTTCTGGACACCCACACGTTTTTGTTTTTTGTTTTTTTGAGACAGAGCCTCAAGCTGTCACCCTGGATAGAGTACTGTGGCATCACAGCTCACAGCAACCTCCAATTCCTGGGCTCAAGCGAGTCTCTTGCCTCTGCCTCCCAAGTAGCTGGGACTACAGGCACCCGCCGCAACGCCCGGCCATTTTTTGGTTGAAGCCGTCATTGTTGTTTGGCGGGCCCGGGCTGGATTCGAACCCGCCAGCTCAGGTGTACATGGCTGGCGCCTTAGCCTGTTGAGCCACAGGCGCCGAGCCACCCACACGTTTTTTACTGTAAGCTATGATGAGCCTAACGGGCCACACTTGGCAGGGTAGCGTAGGACCTACCTTGGATATAATTCAAGTTCACAGTGAGGCTTCATTTATTTCCTTTTTTCCTATTGTCAGTAATTCTCCAAAATATTCCAGTTTTAAGATATGGCTTTTAAAGGAATTCATTTTGAATAGCACAAAATTATATAATTATGTTACAATTCCTTTGCAATTTTTAACAGATCCAAGTCTGCTCCATCACCATTAGGTAATAATAATTGATAATAGTAATGACAGCTAACATTGATAGTTTGTTTACCACATGCCAGATAACGAGCTTGGCAACTTGGAAGATGATTAGGCCCACTAGTCTGCTAATTCATGTGTATTACTTATTTAGCATTAAAAAAAATTCTAGGGTGGTGCCCATAACTCAGTGGGTAGGGCGCTGGCCACATACACCCAGGCTGGCAGGTTCAAACCCAACCCAGGCCAGTTAAGCAACAATGACAACTGCAACAAAAAAGAATTACCCGGGCATTGTGGTAGGCACGTGTAGTCCCAGCTACTTGGGAGGCTGAGGTAAAAGAATCACATAAGCCCAAGAGTTGGAGGTTGCTGCGAGCTGTGATGACACAGCACTCTACCAAGGGTGAGACAGTGAGACTATGTCTCAAAAAGAAAAAACAAAATTCTAAGAATTTCAGGTGACCCACAGTTTAGAAGCTGATAAGTCACATATAGCTCCCAGAATATATGTTGGCTGCACATATCCTAGAGCAATGACCACACTTCCACATGGCAATATTAGGCAGGAGCTGATTTTGAGGTTCCTTTAGATAGGGCATGTACTTCCTAGCTCAACACAGTCCCCTCTGCTCCCTATTGGGTTTATACCAGCCTCTCTATTCATTTACCTAGCTCACCTGTCAATCCCCACACTTAGACATGATGCCTGCAATTCAGACACCTGCCTCTAGTATGGTACAATTCCAATAAGCAGACATAATACTACCAGGGACATTAAAGATCATATAGCCTAATAGTTTCCCCAACCTTTTCATTGCAATGAAGTATTTCTTCTAATAAAATCTCACACAAAGGCCCACCTCTAAACAAAAAAGAGGGGCTCTTCAGGCGGAGGATGGGGAAACTCCCCAGAAATACCCCACCTGCTTGGCTCTGCATCTATCCCCTATACCCCTAGACACTTTAGGGAGGTTGGCAACACAGTTCAACCCCGTCATTCCAAAGTGGAGTGGACAAACAAGGGATATCATCAAGCCTCAGTCACACAGCTAGTTCATGGTGAAGTACCAAAGTCTGATAAATAATTCAGTATTTGGTAGTTCTTCCATTAAACAATTGTTGAACTTTTTTAAAAAGTGTTGAATTTATTGAAAGTAAAAAATAATAACAATGACTAATAATGATGGAGAACTAACCATCTACTTCTTTTTTTAAAGCTGTCTTGTCATTCCATGTTATATACCAGCAGGTGCCCTTATTAGGAAAGCTTAATAGTCAAGGGTAAACTCATGACAGTACATGGTGTTGGAGCTGAAAGGAACATTGAAACTTTTTTTCATTCCACCTCCTTATTTTATAGGAGGAATGTGCTTGAAACCGATTTCCCTCGTAAGTGCTCCAAGTCACCGTCATGTTCAATGTATCAAGTACGTACTGTTACATCTGGACTGGATGGTCAGAAGCCAGAACTTTCTATTTCAACCAGTTCCTCCATGAAAATCAGGAATAGTTAACATATAAACTAAAGCTGTGATTTTTTTTCTCTTTGTAGATTTTCCTCCATTTTTGACGTACATGCTCTCAGCTGGGAAATCAAACATCTCTTTACATCAGAAAGTGCGTATATAAACTTATGGGGTGATTGCTATCTCCAGGCTGAACTTTTCCAAGAGAATTCAAGTCAAGCTCTCTATTGTCACTGAGTTTTATCTTTAAATTTCCAATTCATTGCATTGTAGACCAAAGCTTTGATAAAATACAATAAAATGAAATTACTAGGCAAATGAAATTTTAAAAGACATAAGATACAAACATTTTCATTATTATAAACATAAAATTACTCTATCAAGTTGCTATAACAGTTTCTAAATGCCTGATTCCTATTCCTGTACTTACCCCAACTTGTACCATTAACAATCACTTCATGCACTGATCCTGGAGCTCCAGAACAGCTCTGGGGCAAAGCACCCACATGGTTGGTTTAGATGCCTGGTGTGTTAGTAAGGCCACCCATGTGAACCAGATAATGCTTTCACCATTTAACCCCAGCCCCAATAGGCCAATCAGAAAATTTGGTTGTGGTCCCCACATGCCTGGGTTGCGGTCATCATAAGGTCAGTTCATAGGAAAACAAAGTACATAACCTCCTGATTGTACTACTTAGCGAAGAGCAGGGAAGTGTCCAGAGCACAGAAGGCTTGTAAAATGAACTAAGGAATTTTGAGACTTCAAGGCAGGCACCCTGTTATTGACTGGATGGGAGTGACAAAGTGAAGGGTGAATCAACAGTGACACCCAGGTTTGGGCTTGAAAAATCAGATGGCTAGTGAAACTATTCCCTAGGATTGAAGCCCAGAAAGAGGAGGGGGCTGAAAACAATGAATCCAGTAGGACAGGCCGCGGTTGGGCTTTCCTGAGCCTGTGCTGTTGCTCACAATGGTCTATTACGTGGATTGTTCTGCCCTTAGGTTCACTCATCAAATCACAACCATAAAAGGGCTTATTAAAAACTTTGAAGCAACACGGGAAAAAAAATGTATTAAGTAATATTAGGTAAAGTAATAAAAATGCAAATTAAAACAAGGTAAAGTTCCTCCTCTGTTAAATTGGCAAAAAAAATTTTTTTAATTAAAATACCCTAAACTGCCAAGGGTTTGGGAAGGCTGGCACTCTCATACACTGCAGGTGGCAATATAAATTGGTACTAATATTTTAGAAGAAATTTGGTAAGATATATCAAGAATCATTTTAAAAGTTTGTATCCTATGACCTATCCTATGACCCTATAATTTTACTTCTGGAAATCTATTCTAAGGAAATAACTCACAATGTGGGAAAAGCACTGTGTAAACATACACAACATTCTTTATCACA
This sequence comes from Arctocebus calabarensis, assembly GCA_963573935.1. NCBI lineage: Eukaryota > Metazoa > Chordata > Mammalia > Primates > Lorisidae > Arctocebus > Arctocebus calabarensis. The sequence continues at coordinate 75,187 of CAUYON010066397.1, read as the reverse complement.
TCAGAAACTGGAAAGAAATAAAATGTCCAATAATAAAAGAGTTTGGTTAAACAAATAACGACCAATGTATTTGCTGGGTTCTGGTGTATAATGAAAATTATGGCCATGAAAACTGCTCAGTAAGGAAGAAGAATGCTAGATATGTTTTGTATAATATATGTCTGCTAGTATCCCAATTACGTAAATAATTTCCATAATCAAAAGACCGGAAGGAAATGATAATTATTAGGCTAGTGTGGTAGGTCCATAGATAACTTCTAAAATTTCTTTAATGAATTTCCCCAAATTTATTATAAATGTTTAAAATGCATATGTAATAGAAATCATAGTGTATTATGAAGAAAAAAATGTTAAGTGAAAAAAGTAAGACAAAAAATTACATCTGTTGGTCGGTGCCTATGGCTCAAGCGGCTAAGGCGCCAGCCACATAGACCTGAGCTGGCAGGTTCGAATCCAGCCTGGGCCTGCCAAACAACGATGGCTGCAACAAAATATAGCCAGGCATTGTGGCAAGTCCCTATAGTCCCAGCTACTCGGGAGGCAGAGGCAGGAGACTCGCTTGAGCCCAGGAGTTGGAGGTTGCTGTGAGCTGTGATGCCACTGCACTCTACCCAAGGCAACAGCTTGAGGCTCTGTCTCGAAAAAAAAAAAATTACATCTATGTTAGTTATGAATAAATATGTTCATGGACCAAGAATGGAAAAGATTACAGGTAAAACAAAATGTTTGATTTGTTTGGATAAAAGATTTTCAAGATTTTTCATTATAATTATAATATTATTAATATTTATGAAATTATATTCATTTTAATCCATCTACTCAATCTGCAAAACCCATCTTAAAGACTTCCTCTTTTCTTAAGGCTTTCCTTATCTTCTGGCTAAATATTAGGGCTTCTTCTTCAAACCACTATAGTACTTGATTTTAGCTCTTGTCATTAGTGATGAAATGGTCCTCAAACTTTACTGAATATCAAAACAAGTGATTTCTGGGTATCACCCCCAGAGTTTCTGATGCAGAATGCCTAGGTTAGGGTCCAAGAATTTGCATTTCTAACATTTTCCCTAGGGATGCAGATACTGCTAATTTGGGGACTGAACTTTGAAAGTCATTGTAGTGACAGGTGCGGAAGCAATAGGATACCCACCCCCAGGACCGTGTCTATTCTTTTCCTTCTTCAATCCTTCCCAGGGCTGATCAATCCAAGAGAAAAGATGATTAATTTGAAGTGTACCATTCAGAACATATCATGCCCTGGGGCACATAATTGGTCCAAAAAGCAGGCAAGATACTATCCTCGACCAATCAGAACCCTTCTGCATGATTTTTCAGAGCTGTTAATATACATGGACAGAGCCTGTCACTTATGAGCCTTCCTGCAATAGACTAAAGCCAGCACATAGAGAGAATGCAGATAAAATACAGACTCCCAAAGGCGTTTGAGCCTGTACCAATTTGGACTATTTTAGATAAAAGCAGCAGATATTGGACTCAAAACATAAACAAAATGAAAATAGAAATTTTCAAAATTAAATGTCTCACATAACCCAAGATAAAGTGGTCTCCAGGCCTGGCTGGTGCAGCAGCTGAACAATGTCACAAATACCTGGGTTTTTCCCATCACTTTACTCTTACTACTTGGGTATTGTGGTTGGCTTAGTCTAATCATTACAGCGGAACATAAAGGATATACAAGTGTTAGTCAGGCAAGGGCAGTAAGTGCAATCCATACAGCCAGCTAACCAGTTAACCACGACTCTACTCCCTTCCCTCCCCAAGCCTGTGGCTTTAGCTGGGGTCCTACCTTGGTTCAAAGATGGAGCTGTGACCTAGACCTAAGCTCATCAGGGCGCTGTCTCCTCTCCCTACCACTATGGTGATTGACTGAGCAATGAGTGACCCAAGCAGAGCCAGCTATGCATTAAAAGGCTTTTGCTAATAATCCTAGGAAGGAAGCCATTCTCTATTTCCCATCAGGCATGAGCCAGATAGGTAGCCTACCAGCTGCTAGAAACCACCCTGCAAACATTGTGCTGTCTGAGAAAGGAGTCCACCCAGAGAGGGAGAAAGTGGGTGCTGAGCCCCTGGCCCCTGGGCCTTCTTGTTCCTCTTCTCTTTCTTTGCTGAAGTCATATGGAAGCAGCATTTTCATCATGTACAAATAAAAGGGTAATAATTGATAAGTCCTACTCCTCACTCTTCCTGCTTCATTTGGACAATGTGCTTTTCAAAAGCAAAGTGTAGATTTGACCTAAATTATGTCTCTAGTGATTATAATAGTACTGGCTTATAGAGGTACTAAAGCAGAGTTTCTTGAATGGGCCTAAAGTTGCCTCCAAAATACATTTGAAGCAGGTCCCAGAGCTCTGGGTAGCTAGGAGAGCCTTTGTCCCTTCCCTGGGCAGTTACTTCTGTAAGGCCAGGACCCTTCCTGTGTCATGAGCAGAGATGCACAGGTTTTGCTCACAAGGACAGCTACAGTGTGGCTTATAACTGAGTGCTAAATTCGAAGGTTCCAGTTAGAACTATAGAAGCCACTTTTACCCATCCCAATGCCCACATTTACACCAAAAAGGCCCTGAAATGCAGCCATTTCCACAAAAGCTGCTTATTTTCAACTAATAAGGGGGCCCTTCTTATATATTTTTTATAGAAACCCAATATCAAAACTAAGGTCAAGGGCCCTAGGATTGCCGTGCACCTAGATCTTGTGTAAATTCCCATATTCCAACAGACTCTCATTCTTGGAGCACAGCCTGGAACCAAGAGCAGAGACAGAATTACTGGAATGACTTGAGTTCCCTTGGAAGCTGATGGACAACCTCATAGCCTTCTCCTTTGGGCTCTGACCTAGCCTGGTTACAAGAGGCTGGGCCCCTCCATTCCCAACATGTCCCCAGTCCATTAGAAATGCTTGCCACAGAGAACTTCACTTTCTCAGAAATGAGCAGCCTAGAAGGGAGTGCTCAGGCTATTCTTTCTGGGGAAGGAGGTTTAGCTGATGGTTCTTACAGCAAGAGGTGAATGCTTTGTCCTTGGATGGCATCTCAGCATTGTGAGGCACTGGGTTGCTGTAATTCTGACTTCTGCTACTAAGAGGTGAGTCAGCTTGAACATATCGATGTGGGGCAAGGAGGTGCCTCAGAAAGTATGGCTGTAATTGGAGAGGGTGATGAGGGTTAAGACAGGGTCCTGTGCTGGAAGAAAGGACAGCATGGTTGGAGATGTTGTGGGGGTGGGATCACAGGGTGCCAAGCCTGCTCAGCAGCCTGAGTCCTTCCAGCACCACCCACGTGGCCCCCACCCCCCAGCTCCCAGCATGTCCTTCTTCCCTCCTTGGCTGTTAAATTCTAAGGCAAGGAGATTCCAAATGCTGACTACATCTTCCTTGGCCCATCTCAGCTTTTGGCAAATAAATTAGTGCCATTCCCCAGAAAGCTTTTCTTGAACTTCATAAAGTTAGCAGAGAGAAGAAGTGTTAACAGTATGATCTGTTGAGTCCCAAATTCTAATCCCAGCCCTGACACTAACCCAGCTTTTTCACTCCATGAACTTCTGCCAAAATCCAAAGAGAAGGTCTGTGCCAGACGCAAGCAGTTTCAGCTGAACAAGCACCCAGGGGTCATGGAGCACTGCTATGTTCGCAAAATGCTCTGCTTCAGAACTGGCTTTGGGCTGCCGGTGGCAGTGTATATGGATGACACAGTCAAGCAACGTGGAAAGTATTTTTCTTTGGTAAACAAATATTTCAGTGTTGATGCTGAATTAAATTGGAATCTCCAAGAAGGGAGATGACACTCATTTATTAAAACAAGAGAGAGGCCAGATGTGGTGGCCCACACCTGTAATTCTTTTTTTTTTTTTTTTAAGAGTCAGAGTCTCACTTTGTTGCCCTTGGCAGAGTGCTGTGACATCACAGCTCACAGCAACCTCTAGCTCTTGGACTTAAGCGATTCTCTTGCCTCAGCCTCCCGAGTAGCTGGGACTACAGGTGCCTGCCACAACGCCCAGCTATATTTTTGTTGCAGTTTGGCCGGGGCCAGGTTGGAATCCGCCACTCTCGGTATAGGGGGCCAGCGCCTCACTCACTGAAACACAGGCACTGCCCAACACCTGTAATCCTAACACTCTGGAAGCCTGAGGCAGGAGGATTGCTTGAGGTCAGGAATCGGAAAGCAGCCTGAGCAGGAGGGAGACCCTATCCCTACACAGACACACACCCAGCATGGAAGAAAGAGACAGAGGGAAAGAGAAAGAGAGAGGAAAAGGAAAGAAAAAATAGCTGGGCTTGGTGGACCATGCCTATGGTCCCAGCCACTTGGGAAGCCAAGACAGGAGGATCTCTTGGGCCCAGGAGTCTGAGGTTGCAGTCAGCTACCACGCTGCCATTGCACTCTAGCTGGGGCAACAAAGTGAGACTGTCTCAAAAGGACAGAGGAAAAGGTAAGGTACAATTCTGGACTATCCTCTTCTTCTTCTTTTTTTTTTTTTTTTGCAGTTTTTGGCCAGGGCTGGGTTTGAACCTGCCACCTCCGGCATATGGGGCCAGCGCCCTACTCCTTTGAGCCACAGGCACTGCCCCTGGACTATCCTCTTCTAATGAGAGGCAAAATCATTTATCTGGGGAAAAATCAAGGTTTGGGGGAGACTCCCAACTCCCAACTCTTGAGTGTCTTGCATTTAATTCCCACAATCAACCTATAAATCAGGTGGTTTTATATCCATATCCCAGATGAGGAAGCTGAGGTTTAGAAAAATAGCCATGTGCCCAAAAGAATGTGTAAGCAAACTTGGATATAATGAAGTTCAGACTATATAGAAATAGTCAGACTTCGAAAAATAAGGAAACAATGATGTTGATTCCCGTACATTTGTATAGGATTCCAGAGTCTGGGAAGCACACTTACGTGTATTATTTTCATGTCCTACTCAGAATGGCTCTTAGAGAAGGATAGTAAGTTTCCCTTGGTGAGCCAGGAAAACTGAGAGTGAGGGAGAAGAGATTTGAGGTCTCTTCTCCCTGGAAGAAGGAGGTCTGAGGTCTCTTCAACCCTGGAAACTAAGATTTGAACATAGAACTGAGTCCAGACCCAGTTCCTTTTTCATAGAGGGAGGATCTATTCAAAAAATAGCTTTGATAGGAAAGAGAAGGGCACTCCCAGGAAAGAGATTGCTGGGCGCAGTGGCTCACACTTATAATCCCAATACTCTTGGGAGTCCAAGGCAAGAGGATAGCTTGAGGGAAAGAGTTGGAGCCTGAGAGATAAAGGGACCAGGATAAAGGCAGAGGGAGAGGTTAGATCCTAAATTTTAGGGTGTACGGCAGAGAGTCTAAGATCCACATGGACAGTTTATACTGACACGCAGGGTATCATGGCCACATGTGCCAGGCCTGGAGCCAAACTACCTGGATTGGAACCCAGATTCTGCCATTTAGCCTACCGTGCTTCAGTTTCCTCTTCTGTAGGTGGTGATAATAATAGTACTCATGCCTCCTTCACAGAGAATGTTGTGCCGAGTCAATATAGGAAAAGTACTTGGGAGAGGGCCTGAGGCATAGATCATTATTCCTTCTATTACTTCTACTGCTGGAGAGTCTTGGGGATGTGCCTGAGCCGACAAGGTGGTCTTAGAATCTCCTGTTGCAAAGTTTGAACCCAAGGAAGCAAAAGTATTGAATAGAGGGCCAATTGTAGTTGAACAGGGTAACAGTGGTATTTCAGAATGATGACTCTGGCAAGTGCGTATAGGCCTCTCTAACACCTCCTCCAACACCACCCTCCTCCAGGTTAGGGCCACACCTGAGGACTTTCTCCATCACCACACTCACTGACACTGTGAGACACTGTAATTGCCTGTCAGTCCCCTGCCTCCCAGTGGACCGTGTCTATGTTACCGGTACCGCTAGTGTCTGGCATGGTATCTGGTACTTAGTGGGTGCTCAAACAAATATTCCTCAGATGTATGAATGAAGGAATGAAGTGAAATGATAGTTTAAAAGGGAAAGAATGTATAAGGAGATCAGCCAAGAGGCAGACACAAGGGAGGCAGGGGGACTGCGGAGAAAAGTAAGAAATGTCAAAGGCATTTGGAAAAAAGGACAACTAGGACTTTGTGAATGAGAGACCATGGTAGTTCATGGGAAAGGAAGAATGAGCCTTAACTCTAAGTCTGAGCTCCTGAGCATAGGAAATGGGCCTGCTAAAGATGAGAAGAAAGAAAGGAAAAGTTGGTTTGAGAGAGAAAATGTGTCCTTGACTTTGCTTTTCCATGTTGAGCTTTACAGAAGTTGCCAGAGATGAAAACGTGGTATGGCGTGAGAGGTACTGGCTGAACATGGGGATCTGGGGAGAACCAATCTAGTAACCTTCAATGAATGCCTCTTCTGGGAAAGAGATAAGTACCAGGGGAGTGGTGGGGGCTAGCCAGGGGACAGTGGGGGAGCCTTAGGGCAGAGAGGGAGCTCAGGTGACAAAAAGAAGGACCATTCCCAGCTGGCCAGTTTTGCCTGGGGCAGCCCCACCCTGCTGGTGGAGCTAGCTTGAAAGCCAATCCCTGGTCCTGCCCAGATACCCTCTTTCACTCTACCTCCTCACCCTGCCCTTCTCTGCTCTCCCCTTCCCATAATTGCCCTCTGTTTTCTCTGCTTCACAGAGAAAAACATAAAATAAAATACAAGCCGGTAAGTGGCTCCTGGACACAAGCAATGGCCCTGTTAAAAATAAGAATCTTCCTTTCTTCTCAATATACACTTGGCCCAATACCTGCCAATGGAAGAACTGACAGAAAGAAGATAGGTTTATATGAGATAGCCGATTTAGTTTAAAGCACAAAAATAATAGCAAGCCATTTCATTTTGCGCTTTGTTTTGCTTTGTGGAAACATTTTATGACAATTGTGCCTTCTGTGAACCTGTAGCTTCTTGTTTCTGAGTTTCTGCAAGAGAACTGCAGCTGCTGGGGTTCTCAGGAGAAAGAAAGCACAGAGCCATTTCTGTGCATTTCTGCCTCCCCCTGGAAAATCAGGGCAAAGAAACTAATGCTCATTCACACTGCGATTCAACAGAAAGAATATCAGCTTCAGGGTGGAATACTCCTAGGTGTGCTCTGAAATTAATGGGCTAACTCTTTACCTTTCTGAGCAGGTTTCCAGCTGATCAAATGCCACTGATAATGATCTTACCTGAGTAGCCAGTTGTTATGATGAAGTAAGGGGTTAAGTACTGTGTCCAAGGAAATGCTCCAGTACACCAGTTCCCAAAAGATTTTGGTGTTTCTCTTAGAAACTGCCCAGGCTTCTGCTATCTGCAAACTGCACAGGGCCTACAGAGGAGGGGCAAGCTAGCGTTTGTTTTGGAGAGAACTTTCAGCCTAATAGTTTCAAGCAATTTTCACTTCAATTTACACATTTGTTCAGGCTTCAGTCTTAATTTGACTAAAATGTAAAGAAAACGCATATTTGGAATGGCCAGAGCATCCTGGCTTCCTAAACTGATAACACCCCATGGGCCCACATTTAACCCTATCTCTGAACAAAATGTCTATTTCTTGCCAAAAAAAAAGGCCCAGAAAGCCCAAACGGTCTACCCCATCAAGTGGTACACTTGCTTGGAAGGGATCCAAGCATGTTGGAGTCCTGACCAGCCAAAAGCACCCAAGCCACTTTGGGAGAGAGCAGGCGGAAGTGAGAGCTCTGATTTTCATGTTAAATCCTCATTTGGCCTCGGAAATGTTAAAAATAAACTTTCACCTGCATCTGATTTTCCTCTTTGTTATTGCAGCCATTGTCTGTTTGAACAAAGAGGTAGTAAGAGCCTCTTTGAGCAGTTCACAGAGTTCAAGCCAGAGCCCAAATTGGAGGGACACAGATGTTAATGAACAAGAGGACGGGCAAGAGTGCTGCCGGGAATCAACAACTTCCCCGGGATTGTCAGGCCCTGATGGCAGGCGGGGGCTGCAGGCCCCATTGTTTTCTGCCAGCAGCCCCACCTGGCTCCCAGAAGGACTTGCAAGTGGCCTGTGGGGTTCCCGCTAAGCAACTTGACGTTAGAGTGAAATCTTGATGATTCAGTCCCCGTTACCTCAACTCTTCCCTCCCTCTTGCTTCCAGATAGAGGGGTGGGTTAAACAGGATGAGAAACCACAAAGTACAGAATTTATTTATTACCTTGGAAGCAGTGTGTGGTAATATAAAGAGCCTGGATTTAGGAACTGGGTAAACCTATATTCAAATTTTATCCAGCTGTGTGACCTTGGACAAATTACTTAGCCTCCCTGAGTCTCAGTTTGCTTCTCAATAAAATGGGAATAAAATACTGTACTGATTAAGCCAATGTCAGCTGCTGTAATAAACACACACTAAAAAAATGTGTATCACTGCTATGAAAGGAAGCTTATTTCTCACGTATATAAAGTCCAAAACAGGTGTTCCTAATCTATATTCCCCTCTTCTCCAAGAGGGAATATATAGATGACTGGGCTCCAGCATTTTATAAACGTGATCTTCAAAGTTTCCAGTCTCATGGGTGTTAGCCCAAGGGTAGGGGGAGGATGATGGAGGACTCAAGTAAGCGGCAGTGTTTTATGCCAGGCCTAAGTGTCACAACATGACTTCCACTCACCTGCTAGGGGCTAGAACAGTCCCACAACTATAATTACTTGCAAAGAACAGTAGGAAATGAGGTCCAGCTATGCACCAGGGAAGACAGGGAAACAAGTTTGGTAAACATCTAGCTTGTTTTTGCCATGCACACCAACTTTTCAGGAACAGTTTTTAGCCAACGTTAGTTCCTGTCTTCTTTCTTTCCCCACGGCCAAACATTGGCCAGAAGCAATGAAGGATGCTTCATTTGTAACAACACAGCTCCTGGAGCACCTACCCTTTGAGATCAGGCTGGTCCACCCACAACAGCCTCACCAAGTCCCTGCCCTTCCACAAAATCAGAAGGCCCAGGGTTAATCCCTCAGGTCAGAAAACCCTATTTTAATAATAACTGGGCAACTTTACATTTGGTTGTCCCTGTATTTCTAGTACAATTGATGTTTAAAGCCTTCAAATGGGTCACACAGTCTCCTGTGGGCATGTTCACCACCATCCCTCTGTATCACATCCGCCTTGCTTCCTCCATTTACTTGCCTGGCTCTTAGATACATTTGGGTTTGATGCCCCAAGACCTGAAGGCTCGTCGGACTTCCATCCAGGGTTCCCACATGCACCCCCACGACCTCTGCCATGGCCCCAACTCAGCCACCCAGATCTGTGCCTTTGCCCATACCCTGAGGCACACCTTGCCTCTGCTTCCTCTTTCTGTACACAAACTTTGTGACCTCCCCTAGTACTGCCTTCGCCTCACTGCAGTGTTAGTTTCATTATTCTCTTGGATGTCCAGCTGGGAGACAGGATTCACAAGCAACATCCTATTGAAAGGCTGGTGGTTTCACAGTGTATGAGCAGATGTGGTTTCACCAACTTTGAAGAACTGATCTTTATATAGTGTTGGCAAGTTAGCATTAAGATATTATTTCTAAGAAAAATATATCTAAATGCTGAACTCCAAATGAATTTGACAAGCCAATCCTTTCATAACTTGAGGACCAAGAATGATCAGGGTTCTAATATGGTGAAATCTCATGGAATTTGAAGACAATACAGACTTAGATTTAAATCCAGGCTCTACCACCCAACAGCTATATGATTTGGGGGCAAATTGCCAAAGCTCTCTGAAGTATGTTTTTTATCTGTAAAATGAAGAGATGATCTTGCTTAGAGTGTTGGTATATGATTTAATGAAAGTATGTATATATAGCTCTCAGAATTGTGGCTAGAAATAGCAAACACTCAAATAACAATTCATATATGTGTTATAAGGAAGAATAAGGACAATCTGTAATATTTGTTACATTTTTAAAATAACTGCATGCACAAGAAGTCAACATAAAAGTAATATATATATATATGTATATAGAGAGAGACAGAGCCTCAAGCTGTTGCCCTGGGTAGAGTGCTGTGGCATCACAGCTCACAGCAACCTCCAGCTCCTGGACTTAAGCGATTCTTTTGCCTCAGCCTCCCAAGTAGCTGGGACTACAGGCACCTGCCACAACACCCGGCTGTTTTTTGGTTGTAGTTGTCACTGTTTGGCAGGCCCGGGCTGGATTTGAACCCGCCAGCTCCGGTGTATGTGGCCGGCACCTTAGCCACTTGAGCTACAGGCGCCGAGCCAGAAGTAATATATTTTTATTGTAAAAAACAGGGAAAGGAGAGAGTTAAAAGAAAAAAATAGAAATCAACCAAAATTTCACTTCTATAAAAACCTCTATTAATATTTTGGTGCTTTTCCTCCCAATATTTTATTATGCACACGTATAGTTTATGAAACTGGAATAGGCTAGATACAATGCGATTTTATATTCAGTGTTTTTCCTTTAAAACATACTACAGAGGGTGACACCTGTGGCTCAAAGGAGTAAGGCGCCGGTCCTATATGCCAGAGGTGGCGGGTTCAAACCCAGCCATGGCCAAAAACCAAAAAAAAAAAAAAAAAAAGAACTAAAAACATACTACGGAATAAGTTTTTTCAGCAAAATTCTTCACAAATATGAGTTCTAAAGGAATTAAAATGTAAAGGAATGTTTAAACTTCAATAATTTTATTATCTGCTCCTTAAATGCTGAACATTTTGCTTACTTCCTTTTTTTTTGTTTTGTTTTGTTCTCATGAACAACACTTTCAGGACCCGCACAGTGGCTCATGCCTGTAATCCTGGCACTCTGGGAGGCCGAGGCAGGTGGCTCGCTTGAGCTCAGGAGCTGGAAACCAGCCTGAGCTAGAGCCAGACTCCCTCCCTGATAAAAATGGAAAACCTTGAGAAGTGGGCAGCGCCTGCAGCTCAGTGAGTAGGACCAGCCCCATTTACTGAGGGTGGTCGGTTGGAACCGGCCTTGGCCAAACTGCAACAAAAAAATAGCCGGGCGCTGTGGCGGGCACCTGTAGTCCCAGCTACTCGGGAGGCTGAGGCAAGAGAATCGCCTAAGCCCAGGAGCTGGAGGTTGCTGTGAGCTGTGTGATGCCACGGCACTCTACCAAGGGCAATAAAGTAAGACTCTGTCTCTAAAAAAAAAAAAAAGAAAAGAAAGAAAGAAACTTGCCATGTGTTTTGGCACGCCTATAGTCCCAGCTACCCTGAAGGTTGAGGCAAAAGGATCACTTGATCCAGGAGTTTGAGGTTGCGGTGAGCTATGATGATGCCATGGCACTCTACCTAGGACAACAAAATAAGACTCTGTCTTCCCCCACCAAAAAAAAAAAAAAAAAAAACTCTTACATATAAAATTCTCAAATTTTGACTTGGTGCCTGTAGCTGAGTGGCTAGGGTGCCAGTCACATACACCGGAGCTAGAGGGTTCGAATCCAGCCCAGGCCTGCCAAACAACAATGACAACTATAACAATAGCAACAACAACAAATAGCTGTTATGGTGGGTGCCTGTAGTCCCAGCTACTCAGGAGCCTGACGCAAGAGAATCATTTAAGCCCAGGAGTTTGAGGTTGCTGTGAGCTGTGACACCATGGCACACTACCGAGGGGGACAAAGTGAGACTCTGTCTCAAAAAAAACTCAAATTTTTATTTTTTATTGAAAATTATTAAAAATAAAAATTTGAGTTTATTTGTGTTTATTTACGTAAGACAGTTTCTTAGTATTACCAAGTAAAGGGAGTGCACAACTTTAATTTTCTTGCAACAATCAATCAAGTATCTCTTTAGAAATGTTAGAGAAAGTTACAATCTGAGATGTTTTTAAATTCACCTTATTGCCTTCCTGTTCATTTCTGTAAGGAGTCCAAGACGTGACCATTTGCCAGCATGTTCTACTCTGGCGAGTAGACAATGTTCAAACGCTACCTACCCTGTGTGCATTTTTTTTTAACTGAGCCCAGTTTCCTTTTAGCAAGCTGTCCCTACCTCTTTTGTAGTCTTAATGGGACGTCAGAGTTGCAAGGGTCACTTGAGCAGGAGAGAAGATGACAGGCAGCGTGGCAGGCGGAGAAGCCAGCCACAGGAGCGCCAGCACCGAGCTTAGCTCTGCCCCAACCACCAGGTGAGAGCAGGCCCCAGGAGAAGGCTCTGCTTTGTGTTGTTGGGAGTCCAGCAAGTGTGAGAGCCATTGGATAATACTGTGGTTCTTCTTTTCCTTCCCTTAATCCCTAATCAGGCACAGAGAAAGCTCTTCATCCCAGGGCCAGGCGCAGAGAGGGTGCCCAGGACATCTGTTGAGATGACCATTGAGGGTGATGATGGGTTATTATATGCACGGTGTAACTATCTCCTTTGGCTTAGGCCCCCCCACAAGTAAGTCCCTAAAAAAGTCTACGTGGGGGTGGCACCGGTGGCTCAGTGAATAGGGCGTTGGCCCCATATACCGAAGGTGGCGGTTTCGAACCCAGCCCCTGCCAAACCGCAACAAAAAAATAGCCAGGCGTTGTGGCAGGCGCCTGTAGGCCCAGCTACTTGGGAGGTTGAGGCAAGAGAATCGTTTAAGCCCAAGAGCTGGAGGTCGCTGTAAGCTGTGATGCCACAGCACTCTACCGAGGGCGACAAACTGAGAGTCTGTCTCTAAAAAAAAGTCTACCTGGATGAGCCTGGAGCGACTCTTTGTTACGCTAGGCTAGTCTGCCATCTAGTGGGGAGAGAAGGGATCTGGGAAGCAGGAGGAGACACCTGGTGGCATTGGGCGGTCAGAGAAGGCTGAGCCTGCAACGCAGGTCAAGACCCCGGCAGGGCAGGTCCAGGGATTCATGGAGCAGACTGGTGAGCATACCAACACCTGGGGAGCCTTATTAAGGCAGCAAGAGCTCAAGAATAATTACAGCTATTTCCGGACCACTTGCTACCTGCCAAGACTATACAAAGTGCTTCTCATACTTCCAACATTTCAGTCCTTCCAGCAAGCCCCTTGTAAGGGTGCTGAAACCAAAACCCAGAAAACCAAGTTGACACAACTCATCAGTGGCAGAGGCAATCAAATCCAGAATTCTCTAGCCTCTTAGCTTGAGTTTCTAGGGACATTTCTAGAATTATAGACTGAAATCTCCTTCTTTTCCCTTACCCCCACTCCCACCCCAACCCTAAGCCGTATATGAAAAGAGGGTGGTTTTATATATATTCACTGAGAGACACAGCCCCATTTCTACCTTCTGCACCTGTCTTGAGTCCCAAAGTCTCGGACCCCAACCGCCATTGGTATCGGGCTGTAAAGTTTATAGGTACTTAAGAGCTTGTGTTTGCGTTCTAATGTGAAACAGATACAGAGTGAAATCCTGTGTGAGCTTTTGGAGGTCAATGAATTTCTTAGAGTCTCAGTTTTATCATCAGAAAAAAAGCGGGTGGATGCCTAGTATTTGGTTAAAATGAAATACTATGCCTGAACCAATGTATATAATGTCTGACCTACTAATAGCGATTATTAACTACGCACTCCCTATTTTTAATATTTTAGTCATGGTAAAAAACCGGGCAGCGCCTGTGGCTCAATGAGTAGGGCGCCGGCCCCATATACCGAGGGTGGTGGGTTCAAACCCAGCCCTGGCCAAACTGCAACAAAAAATAGCCAGGCGATGTGGCAGGCGCCTATAGTCCCAGCTACTCAGGAGGCTGAGGCAAGAGAATCGCTGAAGCCAGGGGTCCTCAAACTACGGCCCGCAGGCCACATGCATTAGTGTGAATTGTACTTGCTCCTGTTTTGTTTTTTACTTCAAAATAAGATATGTGCAGTGTGCATAGGAATTTGTTCATAGTTTTTTTTTTTTTTTAAACTATAGTCCAGCCCTCCAGTGGTCTGAGGAACTGTGAATTGGTCCCCTGTTTTAAAAAGTTTGAGGACGCCTGGTAAGCCCAGGAGTTGGAGGTTGCTGTGAGCTGTGTGACGCCACGGCACTCTACCAAGGGCAACAAAGTGAGACTCCATGTCTAAAAAAAAAAAAAAAAAAAAACATAAAATTTATTTTTTTTTTTAGATACTTGACTTGAGCATAAAGAAGGTAAACATTTTGAATTTCCTAAACAAAAAGGAAATGTCCTGGATTGATGATTGAAAATATATGGAGAATATAGTTTTTACCCCATTGTCTCAGGAACTATTTCCAAACTAAACAAAGTAAATAAACTTCAGTGCAGTATGAACCTCATTACTTCAATAAATAAAATTAGAATAAGTTTTTGGCCCTAGAAACATGTTTAGGGGTATTTCTCCCCCAAATCATCAAATTCGTTTGTTTTTAAGGCTTTCAAATTTGAAAATAAAGTGAGTTTGCATATATAAATTTTAAAGCTAAAAAAACTTTTTCTGAAATACCTGATGTAAAAGCATAGGAGTTCTTCTATATGAATATAGATGAATTGGGTGTTTGCATATTAGTGTGCAGTTTCTTTTTTAAAAAAATAAAATAAGGCTCGACGCCTGTGGTTCAACAGGCTAAGGCGCCAGCCACTTACACCTGAACTGGCAGGTTCGAATCCAGCCTGGGCCCGCCAAACAACAATGGTGGCTGCAATCAAAAAATGGCCGGGCGTTGTGGCGGGCACCTGTAGTCCCAGCTACTTGGGAGGCAGAGGCAAGAGACTCGCTTGAGCCCAGGAATTGGAGGTTGCTGTGAGCTGTGATGCCACGGCACTCTACGCAGGGTGACAGCTTGAGGCTCTGTCTCAAAAAAAATATGTCTGTCTACACAGCCAAAGGATAATAAGTTAATAATAGTTATCTGCTAGTGGAAGATTGTGTGTGATTTCACTGTTAGCACCTTTCTACTTTTTAAAAAATAACAGAAAAGTACTCAGAAAATTCTCCCAACTTGTAACTTAGTGGGAGAAAATACAATTCTGCATTCCATAATCAACAAATTTAGCTTCTACTTTTTTATAACTCCTAATTCTTCTCAAATTTCCTTTTATGTGTGTGAAAAAAACTCTAAAAGATGACATATGTTAACAAGAATCCTAGTCCATTAGTGAGCCAAATGCCATATAGCATTGCTTATCTACTTTCTACTACATTTTGGTCCAGATTAATCTAGGTAGTTTTTCAAGAAATAAACATTGACTAGAATAAGGAGCAATTTGGCTTTATAGTGCTATAATCCCAGAGTGCACAGTTAGGATGCTCGTTCATTTTTGGTAGTTTGTTTTCCTGTCATCACCAGTGAAGAAGACATTGGACAAAGCAATTGGGAAGGTGTTCTCAGAACACAGCCCATTAGTACCATGGGTTATGCTTGGAGATGCTTCAAAGGAGCTGTTGTGACCTGAAATTTGTTCCTATCCTATTAGGATAAAATACTCTTGATGTGTCCTCAAGCCCGGATGCCTTGAAGCAACTATCCACCATACAAAATAGAGATGAGGGTATTAGAAAATGTTTTAACTAGACCTTGGTTACTGTATCCAATGGTCAAGGAGTCATTAGAATATGCAAATAATTGGCCCAAGTTCAGTTTTCACCTAAACTTCAATTTTTATGAATCAGTGTTTTAGTTTTGATGTTTTGTAGAGGCAGTCTTACTCAGGTGTCCTTGGTAGAGTGCCAAGGCATCATAGCTCGCATCAACCTCAAACTCTCAGGCTCAAGAGATCCTCTTGCCTCAGTCTCCCAAGTAGCTGGACTACAGGTGCCCACCACTATGCCTGGCTGGTTTTTCCTTTTTTTTTTTTTTTTTTGTAGAGACAGAGTCTCACTTTATCGCCCTGGGAAGAGTGCCGTGGCGTCACACTGCTCACAGCAACCTCCAACTCCTGGGCTTAAGCGATTCTCTTGCCTCAGCCTCCCGAGTAGCTGGGACTACAGGCGCCCGCCACAGCGCCCGGCTATGGTTTTTCCATTTTTAGTAGAGATGGGGTTCTGACTCTTGCTCAGGCTGATCTCAAACTCCTGAGCTCAAGCAACCCACCTGCCTTGGCTTCCCAGAGTGCTACGATTGCAGGTATGAGCCACCATACTGGGCCTATAAATCAGTGTTTGAAGAGACAAGTTCATCATTAACCAGTAAAATCTATAGAAATGCATTTCTCAGCATGAGTGTCCCATGTATGGAATCAAATGTACATTTCACTCTTGATATTTCTTAAATGTTAGGAATTCTGTAAAAAAAACCCTAAGATGGATGAAAAAGATCATCCATCAATCCAACCAGGTAAAAGCTGATGAGAAATGACAAGTGTGGTTAAAGAGTGAAGATAAAGGATCGTGGGTGATGATCCAAGAAGGGTTTTATGATCTTGTTCTCTGGTCTTTGGGGAAGCTTTTGGCAGCAGCTTCCTTGCCACTCTGCTATTCTTTCTTTGCTATTGTTGTTTTTGTGGTTTTTGACGGGGGCTGGGTCCAAACCTGCCACCTCCAGCACATGGGACCGGCGCCCCACTCCTTTGAACCACAGGTGCCGCCACACTTTGCTATTCTCACTTTATCGCCCTCGGTAGAGTGCCGTGGCATCACACAGCTCACAGCAACCTCCAACTCCTGGGCTTAGGTGATTCTCTTGCCTCAGCCTCCCAAGTAGCTGGGACCACAGGTGCCCGCCACAACGCCTGGCTAGACTCTGCTATTCTTTTTTTTTTTTTTTTTTTTTTTGAGACAGAGCCTCAAGCTATCACCCTGGGTAGAGAGCTGTGGCATCACAGCTTACAGCAACCTCCAATTCCTGGGTTCAAGCGAGTCTCCTGCCTCTGCCTCCCAAGTAGCTGGGACTGCAGGCGCCCGCCACAACACCCGTCCATTTTTTTTGTTTGCAGCCATCATTGTTATTTGGTGTGCCCAGGCTGGATTCGAACCAGACAGCTCAGGTGTACGTGGTTGGCGCCTAAGCCCGTTGAGCCACAGGCGCCGAGCCAAGAGGCAATTTTTTGATTCAGGCTTTTTGGGAGCTGCTGCATGCCAAAAAAAATAATCCCTTTGTGTCTGAGTTGTTTTGTATCCTTATTTTTCTTTTTTTGAGATGGACTCTCACTTTGTCACCACTGTGGTGTCACAGCTCACAGCAACCTCAAACTCTTGGGCTTAAGGGATTCTTTTGCATCAGCTTCCCAAGTAGCTGGGATTTCAGGTGGTGCCACAACACCTGGCATTTTGTTGTTGTTGCAGTTGTCATTATTGTTTACCAGGCTTCTGCCTCGCTGTATATGGCTAGCGTCATAACCACTGAACTCAAGCGCCAAGCCAAGAAAGATGTGACTTTTAAGCTCATTTCTCATAAAGCCAATGAAGGGAGTTTCTTACCTTCAGGTTTAATTGATGTGTTTGTCTCTTTTTTTTTTTTTTTTTTGAGACGGAGCCTCAAGCTGTCACCCTGGGTAGAGTGCTATGGCATCACAGCTCACAGCAACCTCCAATTCCTGGGCTCAAGTGAGTCTCCTGCCTCCACCGCCCACGTAGCTGGGACTACAGGCGCCCACCACAATGCCTGACCTTTTTTTTTTTTTCTCCGTTGCAGCCGTCATTGTTGTTTTGGTGGGTCTGGGCTGGATTCGAACTTGCCAGCTCAGGTGTACATGGCTGGCGCCTTAGCCCATTGAGCCACAGGTGCCAAGCCTAAACTTTTTTTGTTTAATAATGGGACCTTAAATTTTAGTTAATTGGCAGTCAGAAAAATCTATTAACTATTTTTTTTTTCTGAGACAGATCCTCAAGCTGTCACCCTTGGTAGAGGGCCGTGGCATCATAGCTCGCAGCAACCTCCAGCTCCTGGGCTTAAGTGATTCTCTTACCTCAGCCTCCCAAGTAGCTGGGACTACAGGCACCCACCACAACGCCTGGCTATTTTTTGGTTGCAGTTGTCATTGTTGTTTGGCGTGCCCGGGCTGGATTCGAACCCGCCAGCTCTGGTGTATGTGGCTGGCGCCTTAGCCACTTAAGCTGCAAGCGCAGAGCATTATTCATTTTTCTTAACCAATGTTTTTATATTGATGAATTCTTCCCATGTGTTTTCTCAGTTGACCAATTTTTTTTTCCCATGGTAGTTTTAAGGTGAACACATTTTACTCAAATGAGTTATGGACTCAATCAGGCAAATACAGGATTATCGAGAGAGAAGTCTGAGCATTCAGCAAGGGTACAGAAAAATCTTGCTCTTTCAATTGATGTTAAAACATAATGTGTCCATAATTATGTAACATTTGTCTATAATCTTCTTGGGTGTTGAAATGGTAGTTTCACACTGCTTGCCTTTTACCTTAATAAAGACATTGTTTAGTTTGTTCGGAAACTCAGAAATATTCAAGATAAATCACAAATACAATACATTCAGTGATGCCTCTAATCTTTTCTATTTGATTTGCTTTAAACAGTAGTCTGTTTATGTCTTCATTTACATTGTCCATTTAATAGCCTTCCCCAGCAGTCCTGCTCTGGTATTTAGTTGGCTTATTTATACCTCAACACCTTGAGCTGCTACATCTCATTTAACTTATTGCTCTTTAAAGTTCTTGTAACTCAGTGATTCTCAGCCCTGGATACACATTATAACCACCTGGGGAACTTTAAAAAAATACTGATGCCTGGGCACTATCCCAGAACAATTAAATCAAAATCTGAATGTTAGAGCTCTGAGAGCCATAGTGGCAGTCCCCGACCTTTGACCAATGCCATTCAGAACACTGTGCTCAATGTGAGGTTGAAGTAATAAAAACAATTGTCTAAATCTTGACCTCATCCTTTCCACTCTTATTTTTCTTCGCTTAGTAGTAACTTTAAAAAAAAAAATGTCTATGTGTATAGGCCGAGTGCAGTGGCTTACACTTGTAATCTTAGCACTCTGGGAGGCTGAGGTGACAGGATCATTTGAGCTCAGGAATTTGAGACCAGCCTGAGCAAGGACCCCATTGCTACTAAAAATAAAAAAAATTAGCCAGGCATTGTGGTGGTCACCTGTAGTCTCAGCCACTTGGGAGGCTGAGGCAAGAGGATTACGTCATCCCAGGAGTTTGAGGTCACTGTGAGCGAGGCTGATGCCATGGCACTCTAGCCTGGGCAACAGAGTGAGACTCTGTCTCAAAAAAAAAAGAAAGTAATAGATTCATGGGTTAATAGACTTAGTATTTTTCTACCTACCTTAAATGCTATTGCAAAATGCAATGTGAGATTGTATTTAAGAGTTTAAAAGAGATCCATAAAGACAAAGGAAAATAAAAAAGCATAGGACTTTTGGTGAGATAAGGGTGTTTAGCATGATTAAGCTATAGAATAAGTTCCAAGGGAAGAGGGAGGTAAAGCGAGAGAGATAAATATTAGACACATTCTGAGGGACTTTGGATCTCATATCAAAGGGTCTGATCAGGACTGGCAACATAATCTATGGGGTAAGTGCAAAATGGAAATGTGGTACCCTTGTTAAAAAGTCATTAAGGATTTCAAGATGGCAGCAAAAGAGTATTAAACAAAGCATGAAGCCCTTCTAAGCATGGGCCCCTGGATGAGTATACAGGTCACATGCCCTAGAAATTGGCCCTGGATTTAATTATATTCTGAGGGTGATAGGGGACTTGAATGATTTAGGCCAGGGAATGACTTAAGGCTCATTGTAAAGATTGTTCTGACTGTGAGATGGAAAAATGGATTGTCAGGCCAAGAGACAAGGTACTGCCAATGGCTTTAATGAAGGGCTAGTATGTCTATTTCCATATTTTTTCTGTGATTTGTAACTCTCATGATAGTAATAGTAGTGATGGTGCTGAGCAATAGCTTCTATTAGTATAGCAGTTAAACACTTTCTTGAACAATACTGTCATTTTGATTCTTCAACTGTGTGGTTGTCAGGCAAGGCATGTATTGTTATCCTTAGTTCATAGATAAGGAAACAGTTAAGTGACTTGCCAAAAATTACATGACTAGTGATTGATGTATACAGGATTTGTATCACCCCTTCTGACATTTACACTACTGATATTTCTGCTCTGCTAATACTGCTAGCTTTAACAGCTATTTATAGAAGCAATTTTTAAAGCATCCATTTGTATGGTATTTTGTTGAATTTTACTAAATTGTAGTTGAAGTCATTGTCTATGTATTTTCAAAGCCCCTCATTTAGAAATCTACATGATGAATTTTTTAGTTTAATGCTAGAAAGGTCTTTGGGTAGAAAGATGTCTGTTTTCTTTTAATCTGACATTAATAATTATGTATTATGCATCACTCTTTAGCTTAGCTGCCAGAGAACTTGTATTCGTGTTCAATATCCAGTTTTCAAAACTAGCTCCTCCAATCCCTAAACTCTCACAAGAGTGTCTACTGTTATTATCCTTGACAATGCTATTTTCACATTGCATTTAATTTTCTTACATTAAATTTTACATGTTACTTCAAATACATTTAGAAGCAGTCAAGATATAAATCCTTAATAAACTAACAATTTGGAAATTTATTCAGAAGATTAAAAACACGGTGTTCAAATGGCTGAGCAATAGCACAGCAAACTTACCCACTAAAGCTTATTAAAGCAAGAAGCTACTGACAAGTCAGATAAGCATTCCCCAATTAAATGAAAGAGAAGATTGAGTGATAACACAAGAAGTTAAAAAGGATATGTGGGCCTACAAAAGACTTAGGCCAACAAATCTACTCTTAGAGATTATGTAACATCACTATGAATTCTGATACCTCTGTGTCTTACTCAGCATCTCTCATGTTTTTATAGTTTCTCTTGCTTGGATCTAAATTTAGGAAATGCATGTTTTATAAGTACTTGATTATTTTTATAGAATTGCTATGTTTAGATTCTTGTAGGTATTTATTTCCTTGTTGTAATTTAAGCAGTTGGACTTAATTACACTCCGGGGAGAAACAACATTCCCTTAATAGTCTTGGTTTCACATTTTCTTGATTCTCTTGTCTTTCTTAGTTGGTTCCCAATTTGTACATGAATAGTGATTACAGTTCAGAGGGGCTACTTCAAGAGATAATATTTGAATTTCAAAAGCTACCTTATTCCTTTTATGATAATAGTATGCTGAAAAGTATCCAAGGTAAAATTTTAGTATTTGAGACCAGGTTGGAATGCAAGCTGCAATGTACAGAGGGAAGACTATAAAATCAGCTTGAAGGAAGGTATTTAGCAGAATGTATTGGCTGGATCCAAAATCTTGTCTACCAGTCACCCCTATACCTGAATGGATTCCTTGCTTTCTTATCCTGGGTAGACTCACAGTTTATCTTGTCACACACCAGCCTTTGCTGTGTACCCTGGACTTCACCTCTTAAGGAGCAGACAGTCCCTGACTTTCACCTATAAATTATCTGATGGTGAGTGGCCTGCTTTCCGTTTTCTTTCCCTACCCAGTGCCGGACTATCTAAGCAAATCCTGTAAAGATAGGATCTTTATGTATTAGGACTGGAAAGTAATTTAGAAATATTCTAGTCCACTGATCTTAATTTATGGATGAGAAAACTGAGAACCAGAAAGGGAACGTACCTCATGTCTGCAATGAATAACATCTTGTAACATGTTTATTGGAATCCAGTGATGGAGATTGTTTCTGTAGAATTGCTATGTAGAGTTTTTCAAGAAATTATATTTTCCTTTGAGTTGTTCAAATTGTATTTGTGCACATTAGTTATGGGAGGTCGACTAGTTGTCCTTTATTTCACGTAGATAATTATAGGAATATAGAGCAATCATAAGGAAAAAATCAATAGTACTTAACATAACAATTTAGGTATACGTATATCATATTCCATTGAACCTTGAAAGGATTTGTTATACACTACCAACATACTATTTTTCTCTAGGAAATACGTAAGTCATAGAACTGAATTGTGAAATTGAGAACAATTTATATAAGTTAGCAAATTTACAGCTAATATTTATGGAGTTCCAAGTAAATGGCATTGTATCTTATTACGCCACTGATTAATATACTTGATCTTACCTTTGGATATGAAACACTTCATCCGCTTTTATAATTTCCCTCTCTTTTCTTCTTTTATAATTTCCCTTGGCAGTTTTCACCAGTCCCAAAACTTCCATCAGTCCTTCAACATATGAGACTATTAGGGCTATCTCTCTTTCTTTGCTTACTTTCCCACACACCAGACCGAATCTTTTAACCATTAGCTGCTTGTTTCTACTTATATGTCCCTACCCCACAAACTGAGCATATTTACTAAATAAACTCATTCACCTTCCTCTGGAATCTATTTCTCATAATGTTGTCATCACCTTCCTTAGTTATAGGTTCAATCACTGCTGGTTTTCCTGATACCTCTCTCCGCTGCCTCCATGTCCATTCAATAATAATAATAATGTTTCCATTTGTGCCAAGCCCTTAACATGTCATCTTCAGAACAATCTTATGAATTAGGAATTATCGTGATCCCCATTTAACAGTCTGATCAGGTGATACACAGAGACTTTCGGTTGCTTCCTAACTTCAGAAGACTAGTATGTGGAAGAGCTGGGATTCAAATCCACACAATCTTGTGGATTCAGGCTCTTATTTATACATTCAATTGCTTTACAAAAAAAAAATTTTTTTTTTTTTTTGGAGACAGAGCCTCAAGCTGTCACCCTGGATAGAGTGCTGTGACATCACACTCACAGCAACCTCCAATTCCTGGACTCAAGCGAGTCTCCTGCCTCCACCTCCCAAGTAGCTGGCACTACAGGTACCCACCACAACACCCAGCCATTTTTTTTTTTTTTTTTTGGTTGTAGCCATCATTGTTGTGTGGCGGGCCCAGGCTGGATTCGAACCCACCAGCTCAGGTGTATGTGGCTGGCACCTTAGCCACTTGAGCCACAGGCGTCAAGCCTGCTTTACAAAATTAATATGTGCTTTATTTTCTACTTCTACAGATTTGTATGCATCTAGTCATCTTTTGTTATTATTTTATTATAAGCTCTCATTACTTCCGGCTAGGACTATTGCAGTAGTAGTCTAACCAGTTTCCTCAGACTCTGCCTTCCACTTTATAGTCCACTTCATATACTGTCCTTATTTAAATCTTCCCAAAGCATGTCTGGGGCATTAACTGTCGTTAACATAGAGAAAAATGGAGTAGCTCCAAATTCATTAGGTCTTTGAATAATATGGTACTTTCCCTATTACTCTTCCAATGTTTTCCCTATTAATCTGTTGCTCTGAGCAAACTAATTGCTTCCTGAAACACCATTTTCTTTGTATATTAATTTATATAACATGCCTGAAGATGTCAGTTTTATGTTCTTATATATGTAAAAGATTTTATAATTGTCCATAGTATACCTTGTCCTGTGTACGTATAGTTCTGGAACATAAAATATCATATGTAGGGTGGTGCCTGTGGCTCAAGGAGTAGGGCACCAGCCCCATATACTGGAGGTGGTGGGTTCAAACCTGGCCCCAGCCAAAAACTGCAAAATAAATAAATAAATAAATAAAAATAAATAAATATCTTTACAAAAAGTCATATGTATATATTATTTGTTTTCCTTCTGAGAACTTTAAAAGTCTTTCATGCCTGTAATCCCAGAACATGGGAAAGCTGAGTTAGGAGGATTGCTTGAGCCTAGGAGTTTGAGACCAGTCTGGACAATACAGCAAGACCCATCTGTACAAAAACTTTTAAAAATTAGCCGGGCCTGATAGTTTGACCTTATAGTCCTGCTACTCAAGAGGCTAAGGTGGGAAGATCTCTTAAACTTAGCAATTTGATGTTGCAGTGAGCTATAATGGTATCACTGCACTCCAGCCTGGGCAACAGAATAAAATTCTGTCTCTTAAAAAATTAGCAAATAATATTCTCTCACATATAAGCATGTGTTGTTGATGTTTTTGAAAGTATTTTTAGTTTATAACTGGCTTGATTGTGATTTTATAACATAATTTCCAAGTGTTTATGTGACCATTATAGGAACTCTACTCTCTATTTCAACGTGAAAGAGAAACTACTCACTGCTATTAAACCATGTGTACCATCTATACTTCCTCTAGTTCCTATTTTTACCAAAGACACGTATTTGTACCCTAGATGGCTATAGTTACAGGTACGGGCTACAGAGCCTTTTTAAAAAAGAAAACAAAACTAACTAGCTCATACAGGAATCAGACTCGTGACCTTGGCCTCATTAGCACTATGAGCTAACCAACTCTGACATATAGAAGTTACACTAGCAACAAATCATAAGAGAAAACAGAACTGTGGGATGGCCTGTGGGGAAATAATTTTCTTAAAGAGTATATCCAAATTGAGACCTGCATTTAGCAGCTTATATCAAATTTTTGATCTCAGCGTTGCTTCATTTTAAGAGCGAAAACCAATATAACAATAGCAGTAGAAACTGAAAGCAGGGAATGAAAGCAGTGAAGTTGTCCTGACATACTATTTTCTTTCTTATATAATGTAGATTTTTATAGAACAGGGGCTCTAACCACCTGTCAGTGATATGTTTTTGTCAATTTTCCTGTAGATTTTTATTCATGAAAATAGCACTGGTAGGAAGCTTGAGCTAGTGAGTGAAAGTATCCTACACAATTCCCCAGTTTATTTCAGTGTTGATTTGTAGTGTACTGATTTTTTTTTTCCTATGTGGTTGGACTAAAGCAGAGACCAAGGGAAAATTGCTGTGGTTTTACTGGTTTGGATAAATGGACAGGTGCCAAAAATTACCATTGGAGTAACTTTTTCATCCCAAGATAAGCATTACTATTACTAATATTTTGTTTCCACCTTACAAAATGAAGAAATTTGATAAGGTTTTCATTGTGAAAACTAAGACCTATTTCTAATTCTCTTCTGAATTTCATGACTTTGGGAAACTCAGGGGTTTATATGCTATAGTTACCTGTCCTATAATATAGAGATATTGTGATGTTGAGAATGATGTGAAAATTAACGAATTTACTAGTCTTCTGGTCAAACAAAAATAGACATAAACATATTTGCACAGCTTAGTTGTCTGAGAGGTCAAGAACAATTGTTAAATTCTATATACATACTTTTGCTTATGATTATGAGGCCTTAGGGCATATTGCTTCAACTATAAATATAGCTACTGCTGTATTTTTTGACTATTTAAGGTTGTTACCTTAAATAAATTTTATCCTCACACACCTATGCTAGGCATTTGGAATTTAGTAAGTAGTTGAGATTTGAATAAATACTGTATATGATACAACTGAGTTTGGTTTTATTTACCAAGATGACTAGAGCACGCACATGGATTAAACATAATCTCTGATGCTGTTGATACTCTACTGATTAATAATGAAGAACAGTGAAGGGAGTCTTGTAATGGCTTTCTGTTTTTTCCAATAAGGAAGTGGGTCTACTCTATGATAAATACAACATAGTATCTAATTTTACTTAAATATAAAAGGAAATAAAAGTTAAATGGTAAGATTTAAGAAGTCATACTTGCTATTCATTTGAATAATCACAGGTATAGATAGTCATCACTAGACAAGTCAGCATATAGAATTTATTAAATCTATGAAATTCCAGGTTTGATATGTTATTTTCTCACATTACTATCCTGGAACTCTCAGTTCTTTTCTTACGTGTGTGAGTTTCTCGCTGTGACACAAACTAGGACGAATGTTAATTTGCTGGACTACCTTCCTTGAGCAATTTACCATAGTTTTGAGGCAGAATAGAAAAAGAGAGGAACTTAATTAAATGTAATAAACTTAAAAATCTTTCTAGGCCAATTGAGCATTCATTTTATTACTTTGAAGACAAGCAAGGAATGATCTATAAAGAGGGAAAATAAGAGGAGCTAGCTGTGAGGACTAAATAAGACAAAGTTATAAAGAGTACAGCATAGTCTAAGGTACATGCTGTCCTTTAAATAGTAATAATAATTATTGGTAAGGCCTTGAACTAAATTAGGCTGGGGCCTTGAATCACCATTATTATTAATGATAGTAATGTTAATATTAATATTTATTAATGCTATTATTTTTGAGGCAACAAAGTTTATACATAAAAATATAACAGTTCAGCCTTAAATATAATGAAGTGCCCAGTGAGGGTTACCATCAACCTCTCTGGATAAGATGTTTCATTTTAGAGAGTGCTTGGTAGAAATGCTAGAAGAACAAAAAAAAGAAAGAAAGAAAGAAAGTCCCGGCGCCTGTAGCACAGAGGTTATGGTGCCAGCCACATACACTGACAGTGGCGGGTTCAAAACTGGCTTAGGCCAGCTAAAACAATGACAACTGCAACAAATAATAGCCGGGCACTGTGGCAGGCACCTGCAGTCCCAGCTACTTGGGAGGCTGAGGCAAGAGAATCGTGTAAGCCCAAGAATTTCAGGTTGCTGTGACCTGTAACACCACGGCACTCTACCGAGGGTGACATAGTGAGACTCTATCTCAAAAAAAAAAAAAAAAAAAAAGAGGAAATGCTAGAAGGAAAAGACAGAGGCTCCTCTGATACAGAATGCATATCTTAAAATTTATCTTGTAAAAAGTGCATTGATGGAATAATACTTTAGGAAGACCTAAATTATAGATTTGAATTTTTAGGAATTTTAGATATCATTGAGTATAATCTCCCTTATTTTTGAAACTCTGCAAGGTCCAGATGATTTACTCAAGGTCACACATTTGTTAGTGGCCAAAGAATGTCCTAACCCTCAGATATCTGATAAGAAGTTAGTCTCGTGCTTTTTCCATTTTAACAGCCTGACAGCAGTGTTCACTCAGGATGGATATTATAAAGGTAAGGCCAAATGTCACTGTAAAGCAAAATGTTTTTGTATTTCACTTAGAGAATTAAGAGTTATGCATATGTATTGTAGATAATGTAACTATAGTGACCAAAATAAACAGACTTTTAAAACTTAAATGAAGACTCTTTCATCAAAGCCACATAATAAATGCCATTTGTAGTAAATTTATTCTGTATGTCATATGTTTAAAATGCATTCAAAGTCAGATATCAAGGCTAAATTGTACTCCAATTGAAAAGGCCATGACAGTTTTCTTTTTGTTGAAATTCTAGCTGATATTTGTTATTGCACCCTTTTCTTGTAGAACAATAGAATCTTGAGAACTGTGCTTGGTAATATAACAAGAAAGCATGATTATAGATATAAGTGATGTGACACGAATTCTATTCCCAATTGTGTGTTGTAAGACTAACAAACATTGGATTAATGTTGAATAGGTAATTTACAATTCTATGGTGTTTTTGAAGATATCATGTTTTGCTATTGTTAAGAACTTGCATATGAATTTATTCTGGAGGGTTTTCTGCCACCTGAAAAACAAAAAAAATGACAGACTTTCCCCATAGCAGTTCATGGAATAAATTGTATGTTGTTCTTCCTAGACTATGCAACTCTCTATATAGTGTATATGACAATATAGCTTCTTAGGGTGGCTAATGGCTTTTAAGATATAGAATAATACATGTATTCAAGAGTGTAATACTCATTTGAATTTGGTAACAGATTGTGGTTGATAATGACCAACAGCTAAAACATTTGAATGGCGACTTGATTTGTTTCCTGGTTGGCAAATGGTCACATTCCAGAACATACTACTGAGATTTATGTTTGACCTCTTGTCATTAGGATTTCTGAAGATAAACTTTCAGATGAGTAATATTGCTATTTAGGGACGTGAATAAGACACCTTATACTACAAATCTTAGGCAATTCTAAGCAAAGAAAATTTTCTCAGAAAATTAATTGCACTTCTCTCTTTTATTTCATCATTTTGTTCCTCTAAATCTCTAGATTTGAAATGTTAAGAACTGGAAAATATTGTCCTTATTAAAGTATCTCAGGAATGGAAAAAAATATCCAGTGTACTTAATACTACGATAAAACCAATTTATAATCACTCATTTTTATATGAGAGATGAATCACAACTGTAACCCAGGATGAAGGAGGGAAGGAGAGGGGGATGGGAAGGGAAGGGGGACGTTTGAAAGAAGGAGGGTTAATGGTGGGACCACACCTATGGAGCATATGGCAAGGGTACAAGTCAAATCTATCATGTATTGAACACAGATGTCTTAACACTGTGATTAAGTAAATGAGGTCAAAGCTATGTTAATTAGTAGGATGTAAGCACTCCAATTTGTACAAATAATCAACACATTGAATCCCCCCCAAAAAAAGAATTGACTTGACCAGTACCAGTCATGAATTACCTGTCCCCATGTACCGACAGCTGGTTTACATTCTTACACCAGCTCCTTATCTCATAGTGGACCACCAACCTTTTGAGTAGCATGACATTAGCTGATCTGATTTGTTAAGATCAATAGAGCTCAGCAAAAGATTATAGAACTATATGCACTAGTCAATATGTTAGACGCTTATTAGACCTTTTATAAAAGTATTGGACACTCGCTTTATTCATCTTCTGTAGAGTCAGTAAAACCAGATGAGAACAAAGTTTCTCTTTCTTTTTTTTTTGAGACAGAGTTTCACTCAGTTGCCCTGGGATAGAGTGCCATGGTGTCATAACGCACAGCAACCTCTAACTCTTGGACTCAAGTGATTCTCTTGCCTCAGCCTCCCAAATAGCGGAGACTACAGGCACCCACCACAACGTCTCGCTGTTTTTTCTAGAGATGGGGTCTTGCTCTTGTTCAGGCTGCTCTTGAACCCATGGGCTCAAGAGATCTGTCCACCTCAACCTCCCAGAGTGCTAGGATTCCAGGCATGAGCCACTGCGCTCGGCCTCTCTTTCTTATATATCCCTTAGGTAGCTGTCTGATTTCTGATGCATATGCTTGCTGTAAGATCAATTATTAAAATTGATTCTGGGAACTGTCCCCTATACTTTGCATAAGCAAATGATGTGAGGAAAACTTGATTAATTAAGATCTCAGTTCAATTTTCTTTTGGTGCTCTTGACACTCTTTATACTTGACTTATTTTTGGTTTTGATGTTTGCACATCACTCCTTTTTTTTACTTTATATAGATAAAAGGTTTATCCCTTTATTGGTTTGAATTTGGTTACTTGGTGTCTTTAATCAGTAAAAAGAAATAGTTGGGCGGCACCTGTGGCTCAAAGGAGTAGGGCGCTGGCCCCATATGCCAGAGGTGGCAGGTTCAAACGCAGCCCAGGCCAAAAACTGAAAAAAAAAAAAAAAGAAAGAAAGAAATAGTTTATTTTAGCATCCAGTGGATTATGATGTATTTCCCAATTACTTTTAATTTTCAATTTTACCCAGATACTGAACACTCCATCATCTTTGTTTTTGTTACTAACAAGTGACACCCAACTGTAGTTGGTGCTTATTGTAAGATATACAAGTAGGGTTGCAAATTCCTAATGTTTTCTTCTTTTTCTTAGCCCCATACTATTCAGAAAATGTTTCATACCAGTCTTGATAAGCTAGCATTCTCAAGAAAGAAGGTTATGATATGTTGCTGTTTTGAGATGTTGAAATTATGTTAAATTATGCATTGGTGATATTATTTATTTATTGAGTTTAGTGCTCCCAAACTGTATTGTAGAGAATATTATTCCACAAGGTGCTAAAATAACCTTAAAGAAAAAAGAAAAGGGTGGAGGTAGTCAGGGGGGTTGTCTGTGCCAAATAAGTTGTGGATATGCTGAGTTAAACAAAGACAAGTGCATCTGTTTACCACAGAATTTTTCATGAGATTTAGTGTTCTGGTTTCATGGTGAATCTATAAGGGGCTATGGTATGGAGTCTTTTCTTAACTTATTTAGCCATGGAAGTATGTGTGTGTATGTTTAATACTTTTTAATATCCTCAGCATGGCACACAGTTTGGGAAAAGGTGGTCTGGCTACTTATTCTTGTATGCATAAAGCATAGGTGAAATCACACAGGAAAAATTATTAAAATGTTCGTAAGATGGCTACAGACATCATTAGCAAAGCTTCCTGATTGCAGAAAATCTCCCCTGAAATGTTCAGGAGTGGGGGGAAAACCGAATAGGATCACTTTAAGAAATGCATTGGCAATAATACCCTTGAGGTTGAATGTAGGAAAGAATAGAATACTTTTAGCCACTATATAAGAAACAATACAAATTGTATCATACCCAGGACTTCAGAACATTATAAAGCTATGCATGAATGAAAGCCTGATTATTGTTAATTAGTAAGAATTATGTGGCTTTCAGATCATGTGATCCAGTTACGCTGATGTATGAAAAACACTGTCCAAGCATTGTCAGTCAGCCAACATACTATTTGCTGTGTGAGTTGCTTAAAACATTTCAACAGTGTTTTTAACAACAGAATTAGTTGATCTACAGAAGACTGCAGTGGCTGAAGCTGCAGAATTATAACAACAGTATTAAGAATGTGGTGTTGCAATGAAGCTGTGATCATGAAAGAACCTCATGTTACAACATAATACCCTCTGTGAACTATTACTGAGAAGAGAATAACACTGAAAAAGACCCAGACAGATATATTGCGAGAAACACTTGCCCTAGTTCTGTGGTTTCAAAATGAAGTAGCAGAGAATTCCATATGGGAAAAGTACTTGTACATGTCTCTGTGATGGTGTTCATCTCATGACGTTTGATTCCATTTTGATGGGTTTGCTGATAGCACGATTCTTGCTGCCACTATGATTTGTGTTTATTATAGCTGTTTCCTTTTTAATAAAGGATGCTGTTGCATATAAACACTGACGTGAAGCTGCATTCTCGCAAATTGCATTCTGTGTGCTGCTATAGCCATTGCCAAATTTTAAAGTGAGTATTTTGCTACCAACTGAATAGGATTATATTTTTAATGTATTGATTAGTGTGTTTTGTCATTTCATTACACGAATAAGAAAAGACGTATAGTTATATTTCTTTTGCATTTGTTCTTAGGTAGTGCACACACTTACAAGGAGAAATAGCACAGTAGGCAATACAAGGTGGCTAAAACACACATTGATAGAAGAACAAATAAAGGGCGGAGCAGAGGTAAAAATGAGCATGTAGAAAGTGGGAGGGCATCAGATTCACCATTGTCCAAGAGTCATGGCAAGAGAGCAGAGCATCCAAAGTCAATAGCCATCATGTGTCCAGCCTGGGCTGAGGCAATGTGTAACTGCCGTAGCTTTAGTAGGAGTTAAGAAATCTCAGGCTGAGAAAAGAGTCAAAAAATGAGAGGCAAGAAGGCAGGGAGCTGTCACCAGGGCTGTTCAGCTAGTTGTGCTGAATAGTGGTTTTCTCACCTAGAACTGCTTTTAACAACCTCATGCCCTGTGGTATTTGACAGTTTATGTCTGGCTCCAAAAAGGTATGTCCGTAAAATAAATTGAACATGATTGAAAAGAAGGTATGAATAAAAAAAGCCTTCAGTAAACTTGGTGTGATTAATTTGTAGTGCTCTAGAAAAGTGTCATTGAAGGCATTGGTGATCAGGTGCGGATTAGCAGTAAAACCAACCCCACCGTTCCCTGTCTCTTGCCTTTTCTTCTCCTCCCCCTTTCTCAGTTTAGAAAAAGTTTCCTATTGAATGAATCAAGGATAACTCTATTGTCACAGGTGAGGGCAGAAATTCATACGTTATAACTCAGCAGAGCTCTTTTTGGACCCCAGAGTTGCTTCAAGAGACAGAGCCATTGGTGGAGATAGGGGCAGTGGGCGGAGGGGTATGGTTGTAGATGGGAACAGGTTTGCTGTCCCCTTACTGTAAAGTGTCACCAGATCTGGAATGTTCAAGTCTTGCTGTGTCACTGTGTCTTTCCACCCAGACAGATCATTACCAATCAGGGAGAATCTCCATAGTCTGTATCTATTCTTATTGAATGGAGTGTTTACCAATTCCAGACTTGCTTATCTCTGAACCAAATTCAGCATTTACCAAGACCAGAGAAAGTAGAGTCAATGCCAGGTATCCTGGAGCAATTTCTCTTTCTCCATTTCCCTGGAATGTATCATTCCTTTCCCCTTCCACAAGCACATGCCTTGTCTCCTTTCCTTTTATTTGGGTGGTTATGGTATTGCCTTGTCCTTGGAGGATCACAATCAAAAATCCGTTTCCCCATGAATATTTTTTTTCCTATTTACCCACCTTAGCTTTATGAAAGCACTGTGATAGACAAACACTTGCTTTGGAACTTTGTCCTCTACCTCAGAGGAACAGGCTTTAAGCTTTGAATTTGAAGTAGGAATGGAGATAAAAGAAAAAGACTTTCCATTCCACAGAGACAGTTACCATAGGCTTGGGAAGTGGGAAAATTTGAAAATTAAGGAGCGAGTTGTTAGGTTTAATTGGATTATTGGATAAATAATGAATCATGGATGGAGTAGTGCAAGATAAGGTTGGAAATGTCCACTGAGACCAGATCCAGTGTCTTAAGTGCCTAAGGAAGCTCTTACTTTTATGTGTACATGAGGCTTTTGAGTAAGACCCCTCTGTAGAAGGGCAAACTTGAAGAAAAGGCCACTGTTGTGTCACCAAGATGATCTTGCCAGTTACAAAACCTTTGCCACGTGAGGCTGTTTATTCCTGTAAGGTGGAAGTAGTCTCAGCTGACTAGATATTGGGGGTGGGGGAGTGAAAAGAACATTTACACAAAAGTTCAGTGTTCTCCCCTGCCTTTCAGGTTTCATCCTTCTGTCTCATTTGCACCTTTGTTTCAAACAGTCTTGCCCTTCATCAGCAAGGGAAATCCTTTAATTTCTGTTATGAAATTGAGTGATGACTATGATTCGATAAAAAAAAAAAAAAGAAATTGAGTGATGAGTGGATGGAAAGAAAAGTATAGTTAAATGTGACATATAGGCAACAGAATTTTCCTGAGGAGATTTTGATGCCATGTAAAGATTCTCTTTTTTGTGTTTTCATAATGCTTAGTGAGCTTTTATAGATTTCAGATTCAGACTGAATAGAAAATAGTACAATTATTAGTTGTATAAATTCATCAGCACAGACTGTTAGCTGTAAGGTAGCATTAGCATGGACTAGATTAGCATGACTCGGTCTTGTTTAGAGGGTGGTTGTTTCTACATAGTATCTTTACACTTGCCTTTTGGAGATATTATGTTTGTGCTTTAGGAGGCTTGAAACACAGATCTTGTACATTGTCCAAACATAGCCAAACAAGTCTCAGTGATTAACTTGTCATCTACTTCTCAACAGATTTTTGATATTAAAAGAAATCCTTGTGAAACAGTACCACTGGCGTCTAAACATTAACTCTTGAAACATGCATATTAGCAATGCTAAGAAATATTGGTTGAGACAAGGTTGGAAAGAGAGAGAATGACCTAGGCATAAACCACATACCTTCTTAATTAAATAAAACAGTATTTTATTACTATTTAACCTACTCTAGTCTTACAGAGTGATCTTGACTCACAAGTCAGAAGTCTTTCCACATTGTGCTTATTAAGGTCCCTAGTTTTTCAAGTGGCAGAGCTGCTCTCTTCCTCAAATCCCGCCACTTTGGTTTACTTGCTATAGTCCCTTTTTTCTTTTTCTTTTTTTTTTTTTTGAGACAGTCTCAAGCTCTTGCCCTGGGTAGAATACTGTGGTGTCACTGCTCACAGCAACCTCAAACTCTTGGGCTTAAGCAGTTCTCTTGCCTCAGCCTCCCAAGTGGCTGGGACTACAGGCACCCGCCACAACACGCAGCTATTTTTGTTGTTGTTGTTGCAGTTGTCGTTGTACGTGCCTGGCACCCTACCCACTGAGCTATGGGCACCGCCAGCTATATTGCCTTTTCCTGTCACCAATCTATGTGTTAAAAAGCCTCCCCTAGCAGGTTTTTGTTCAGCATTTTCTTTTATAAGGGGCTTGTCCAATTTTGCATTTTATATACCCATTTTTCATCAATACATTCTCAAGGCTTAAATAAAAATAAAGCTACCTGCCATATGTAATATCTCCCAATGCTCCATGGGCTTTAGCAATAAGGTAACTTTGTCATAGAAGGACCTAAAGGAACTATAGTTACACTTCTAAAATGGCTTGTTCTGCTAGGGTTGCTATAGAAAATGCTTTATAAATAACATTTTGAGAAGAATATTTCTCCGAATCTCCTTATAGTTGCCAGAATGTTTCCCAGCAACTTATCAGATGTTTACAAAGGAAGTGCTGTGTTTAGATGCTGGTCAGTTCTCAATCATTTTCATAGGTGGCAACATTATAACATTAAATACCAGTTATACAAAACTGGAGGTAAGCTGTTTAAGATTTTATCTCCTCTTGTTAGGGTCTGTTTGCATCCTTAAGAGATAGAGCCATTTGAGTGAGGAAACCCAAGACATAGTTTTAGGGTCAAGGGTATGGTGAAGTCATGAAATGTATTTCTTCTTTGCCATTCTAATCTTTATGTAACAAGAAAGTTATTAGACAATCACTCATGACCTTCAGGGCAGGGGAAAGGAAAGGAAAGGAAAAAATAAAGATTGGCTGTTCTATTCATGAAGAATGCTATAGAGCAGTGATTCTCAACCTTACTACTACAACCTTTTAATACAATTCCTCATGTTGTGGGACCCCCAACCATAGAATGATTTTCATTGCTCCTTCATAACTGTAATTTTGCTACTGTTATGAATCGTAATGTAAATATCTGATATGCAGGAAGTATTTTCATTGTTACAAAGGGGCCACAACCCCCAGGTTGGGAACCACTGTCATAGAGAAATTTAAAGACATCCTTCTTTACCTGGCTACCTCCTAGAATTAACACTAACTCAGGAGGCAGATGAGATTTCCTCATTCTGAATTTGCAGAGGAACAAGTACCACCAAAGAATCAGCATGAATGGGATTTGAGGAATTGAACAGAAGAAAGACTGAATTGACCTCCTGATCAGACTAATTTTTAAGACTCTTTTATTCAGCAAAAATGTATTACGTGCCTCCGGCTGTGCTAGAGTACAGCTCTAGGCTCTGGGAACACCACAATACAGAAGGCAGATAAAATTTTTTGTCTTTCTGAAGTTTATATACTAGTGGGGAAAAACGAACCAAATAAATACAAACTACAACAGAAGCTAATAAATGCCATGGGGGAAATGTGAGGGCGAAGGAATTAGGGGTATTTTGGTATTTTAGATAGAGTGGCCAGGGTAAACCTTATTGACATGGTGACTTCTGAATAAGGATATAAAGGAAGTTAAGTCATGCAGATACGGGAGCAAATAGTAAATAGCATTCTAAGCAGAGGGGCAACAAATACAAAGGCCCTTAGGCAAAAAGCATGCCTGGTGTGTTCCAGGGAAAGTAATGAGTCCAGCTGCCTGTGGTATACTGAATGAGAGTGAGAGTTATAGAAGATAAGGTCAGAAAAGTTGTGAAGAGAGGTGGGAGTTGTACGCCCAAATGGTGTAGGAACTTATAGGTCATAACAAGGACTTGAGGCCAAGGCAGCGGTTAACGCCTATAAGCCTATCACTCTGGGAAGCCGAGGCAGAAGGATCCCTTGAGCTCAGAAGTTCTAAACCACTTGAGCAAGACTGAGACTCCAGGCTTGGCGCCTGTGGCTCAACAGGCTAAAGCACCAGCCATGTATAGCTGAGCTGGCGGGTTCGAAACCAGCCCAGGCTCGCCAAACAACAATGATGGCTGCAATCAAAAAATGGCCGGGCGTTGAGCCCAGGAATTGGAGGTTGCTGTGAGCTGTGATACCACAGCACTCTATCCAGGGTGACAGCTTGAGGCTCTGTCTCAAAAAAAAAAAAAAAATGAATGAGACTCCAATACCCCCTGGACCCCATCCTTACCAAAAAAATTAGGAAAATTAGCCAGATGTTGTGGCAGGCACCTGTAGTCCCAGCTACTTGAGAGGCTGGGCAGGAGAATCGCTTGAACCCAGGAGTTTGAGGCTGCTGTGAGCTAGGCTGACATCATGGCACTTTAGCCTGGGCAACAGAATGAGACTCTGTCTCAAAAAAGAAGAAAAGGACTTGAGCTTTTACTTAAAGAAAGATGAGGCACCATTCAAGGTTGTGCGTTAAGAGGTAGGCACTGACTTAAACTATTACCAAAAGTACTCTGACTACCATATTAAAAATGGACTGATAGGGCGGTGCCCATAACTCAGTGGTTCGGGCACCTGCCACAAACACCAAGGGTAGCGGTTCAAACTCTGCCCGGGCCAGCTAAAATACAACAATGACAACTGCAACAAAAAAAATAGCTGGGCATTGTGGTGGGCACCTGTAGTCCCAGCTACTTGGGAGGCTGAGGTAAGAGAATCGCTAGAGCCCAAGAGTTGGAGGTTGCTGTGAGCTGTGACATCATGGCATTCTACTCAGGGCTACTGCTTGAGACTTTGTTTCAAAAAGAAGAATAGACTGATAAATGAGGAAGCAGGAATGCCTAACAGGAAGTAATTGTAATAATCCAGGAGGCTACTGCAATAATCCATAATAAACTACTATGGTATTTTAGACCATACTAATGTTGTTAGTAGAAGTTGTGCAAAGTAGTCAAATACCTAAATATGTCCCTTTGAATTTCATGAAATGGCCAATGTTTGAATACTTTGATCAACAAAATTGTGATTGCTAATGGTTCTTTCTAACTTTCTGAATGCGCAATAGATAGAATTTTACTAAAATGATATACTAGATGTGTGGGAAAGGAAAGAAGCGAAGGAAAACTCCCAAGGCTTTTGACTTAAGCAACTAGTAAGAATAGAGTTGTCATTCATTAACTGAGATGATGGGGAGCCCAAGGCTTTTAACTGGAAACCTTTTGAGCTAGTTATCTTTTCATTTGACTGAACTTTAGTTTCAGGCAACTGTTTTGTTGCTGTATACCAGTGGTCACAAGTGAACACTAGATAATAACATGCATAATTATTAAAGATCTGTCCACATTGATGGCAAAAATCATCAAGCTTTCCTTTTATACTGTTTAATGTTGGATCAGTATGGTCATCGTCATGTAAGAAGCATGGCATGCTACTTTGTGTCTGTTATACGATGTGGATTAAAAAATGTGATCTCAATTTTTTTTTTATCATCATGCCACTTCCGTCAACTTTTATTGTCTAAGCTCATTTTCTTCATTTTATTATATTCTTTTATGACTTCCTGTCACTCTAAATCAGTTAAGATTCGGCTAGAATATATGTTGGCATGTACAATTTGGAAACATTGTCTTTATATTCTGTGATCAAATGTGAAAAATAAAGCCATGGAATCAAGATAGAGTAAGGCTTTGCTACTTTGTGAGACTGATTTCAGGAAGTAATGAAGGTGGATACACAGAAGCCCAAGTCAAACAACATTACATCTCACTTACTTGAATGGCTTTGCCAAGAATATTGGATATATCCATAAAAGTGAAAGGAAAACATTTGACAGTGTATTTTCTTTAGGTACATTAAGATATGAGGCAAATTCATCAGAGCAAAATATAATATTGTGGAAAATCTGTAGTGTTGAGTTACATTCAAATCAGAAATTAGCAAAGATGGATAACTACTCATCAAAGATGCTCATAGTGTACTTTTAATAGGGGTCACAGTATTTCTTCAGAATGAGTTAAAGATAAGGGTCTGTCCCTTTGCTGTGACTTTTTTTTTCTCCTGACTGGCGGTTTTTATGATACATATTTTTGTGTGTACTCTAGGGCCAGATTTCTTCTGCATTTAAATGTATGTGGGAAAAAAATAGAATTGGACTGAAAAGGTGTTAGAGAATTTAGAGAAATACTTAAATGAATCATTCAGTTTGTCCAAATTTAGAAACCATAAAAGCCATTTGTTCAGGCTACTATTTTCAAGATAACATGTTGTGTATGCACATAAGTGGGGCCCCAAGTTGCTGGAAGGCAGGCTTGGTTTTGTTGCTGAGAAATGTTTCAGTTGAACAATCTTTAGAAGCAGAATTGGTCCACAACTTTAACATTTCCTTCCCTTAGACATACTTATGGTGAGACAAGAAAAGGTGACGAAAAACTATATTCTTCCCTTATTATGGAAATGTACCTTTCATGTATGGCCATTGAACATTTAGTTTTATTTACCAGTCTCCTTTTCACTAGACTCTTCCTTCTTCCCTCTGTCTTTAAAAA
Source organism: Arctocebus calabarensis (assembly GCA_963573935.1). Classification (NCBI taxonomy): domain Eukaryota; kingdom Metazoa; phylum Chordata; class Mammalia; order Primates; family Lorisidae; genus Arctocebus; species Arctocebus calabarensis. The sequence goes on along the minus strand of CAUYON010066397.1, from coordinate 37,243 downwards.
ACCAAGTAGGAGAGAGAAAGCAAGTACACAAGCCAGGTACAGTGGCATGTGCTTGTAGTCTGAGGTACTTATAGGCTAAGGCAGGAGGATGGGTTGAACCCAGCAGCTCAAGGTTGCTTTGAGCTGTGATAATGCCCATAATTGGCCACTGCACTTCAGCCGGGGCAACATTACCAGGCCTCATCTCTTAAAAGACAAAACAAAGAGCACAAATAAAAGCAAGTAATGTAAGGCATGCTGTAGTGTAACAGACACGATTTGTGTTTTAAGTGCTGTTTTTACAGAAATTAACCTGAGTGGATGTGAATATTAAGATTTCATGGTGTGATGCAGTCATTTCTCCAAGTGTGCTCTCATGTGCCCAAGGGATTTCCATCAGATGCATCAGAGTTTGCTAATAGGATCAGAAACGTGCCTCCTTTACTACTTTCCCTTTCCTCACATGCTCATACAGAGCAGCACCACATTCTTCTGTTTTATAAATGGGGGAGAATTTGGAGATCTGTCACCTGGGCTGGAGTGCAGTGGCATCATCCATAGCTCCCAGCAACCTCCAAGTCGTGGGCTCGAGCGATCCTCCAGCCTCACCCTCCTGAGTAACTGGAACTATAAACATGCATAACTACACCCAGATAATTTTTCTATTTTTTTGTAGACACAGGGGTCTCACTATGTTGCTCAAGCTGATCTGAAACTCTTGGCCTCAATGCTTCTTCTTTGACCTCCCACAGTGCTGGTGTGAGCTACTATGCCTACCATAAATTGGGTTTCTGTGTAAGCCTTTGTGAAAAGAGAGTGTTCATTTTGTTTTGTTTTGTTGGGTTTCTTTTTAAAGGAGAATGAGTTGAAAGTGTTCTTTTGCTCATCGAGTAGGGTGCCGGCCCCATATACCGAAGGTGGTAGGTTCAAACCCTGCCTCGGCCGAACTTCAAAACAGAAAAATAGCCGGGTGTTGTGGCGGGCGCCTGTAGTCCAGCTACTCGGGAGGCTGAGGCAAGAGAATCGCCTACGCCCAGGAGTTGGAGGTTGCTGGGAGCTGTGTGACACCACGGCGCTCTACCTAGGGCGATAAAGTGAGACTCTGTCTCTACAAAAAAAAAAAAAAAAAGTGTTGTTTTGATTTAAAAAAAGGTTTTCAATCACATCTTTAATAGAAAGAGCATCACCTTTGGAGTAAGAGAAATCTGGCTTGAAATTTCAGTTCTGCCCTTATATGATACTTGACTTCATTCATCACCATAAACTTTGGGTGTGTGTCTCTCAATTGTGAGGATCAAATAAAGGAGAGATGCAGAGTGCTGATTGTAGAGGCTAACTAAAGGTGCCTACTGCATCAGAAGAATGGGGGTTCCATTCAACTGGTTTTTTGTGTATCATAGGTATTATTTGAAAACTTTGGAAAAGCCGCTTCACATATTTATTAAGTTGATAATTACAATTGCCGTTTTTTGAACATGTTTATCCTAAGTTTCCTCGCAGGATTTGGCCTAAATAACTGTAGCTGACATGCTTTAAACCATCTATCTATATTTGTATTTGTTTCTGATTTCCACAAAACAGACTGGCTTTCAATTACATTTGATTTTGTGTTATTTTCTTTATAAATTATATAGAATTTGGATATCAAGAGGAGAGATTTAGCCCCACTGTTGAGATATCAAACGCCTTAGCCTTTAGGCTAGCTAGTACCCTCTAGCTGTTTGCCTTAGCAACCTGAAATAACTCATCCATTCTTGCTAGGGTGCCATACAAATATTATCATTTCCTGTGTGTATAATGAAGGCATTGATTTAGAAAAGTACAAATGGCCCTCCCTATCCCCTTTCCTGTTCTGTTTTTGACTTTTCCTCTATTCTTTTTCTTGTTACTTTCTTGTCTTCAAAAGCCTTGCTTTATAAAGGCCAAAGAAGCCAGTAGACTAGGGGGTAAGGAACACAGGCAATTTGATGAAGACAGTCTAGTTCTTTTTCCTGTACCTCTAGACTTATTTTAAATAGACTTTATTTACACATTAAGGAAAAAAATATATTTTGACAAGTTGACTAGTTTCCCTCTGGGTTTCCATTTGCCTGGAGCAAAATCTGCAATAGTCTTGTATAGATGGGGCAAATGTGTTTATGTATCAGGGTCCATGCCAAATGAAAAAGTTAGATGTGCACAAGCTTCCATAATAGGAACAGCACGAATTGAAACAGAAAGGTAATAGAAACCAGGGCAGGGTGTCTAGGCAAGATGAGAAAGCAAATTGCTTGGAATATGAATTGCATGATGACTATTGTAATGCTCCTATTATTTTCTGAAAACTAAGGATGACTTTATGTTGAGCCTGAACCAAAAGGATTACTGCGTCCTTTCTGGGTGCAATCAGTAAAGAAATAAACTAAAGCAGGTGAACGTTGAAAATGATAAAATGTCATCATTTGTTTTCCAGCCCAATCACCACTTTTCTGATTGCAAAGTAAGTTCTTTAGTCCAGTCCATTGTTTGTCAGTAGTTGTTATGATTAACTTCCCTAGACTCAAATAACCTTGTGAGAGTGCTTTAAAATATGCATTATTCTAGAGGTACAGGGGCATTTTTCTAATACCTCACCTTTTCTTGCCTGTGGAACAGAAAGGAAAATTTAGACTTGAAATGTCATTTTCCTTTCTTTTGAGTGATTGTTCAGGTATTTTAGTTGATTATAAATAGACATTCTTCTTTTGCCTATTATGACCTGATGATGATTCAAGTTAAAGCAGCAAGAGATTAAGCTCATACATTGATTTGGTGGGAGAAAAATCAGTGTTAACACCAAAGCACAATAAACTTATTCTTAGAGATATGAGCTCTTATGTGAGGTTGTGTTTTTAAGTAATCGTACCAGAGGGAAATTAACAGGATTGTGGAATATTGCAGTTTGCATTCATAAAAGAATGTGATGATGGTACTGTTCTTCCTATGCATGAACGTGACTGAAGGAAACTGTAATTTTCTTCATTCCCTTCCACTTTAAGAACCAATGTATCCCGACCTTGTTAGGGACTGTAATCACTATGACTCGATTACATTTTTTTTTACTTTGGGAGACAAGCTCTTGCTTTGCCCCCCCCCCACTCCCACCCAGTGCAATGACGTTATCAATGCTCACTGCAACCTCAAACTCCTGAGCTCAAGGGATGATCCTCCTGCCTCCACTTCCTGAGTAGCTGGGACTACATGCAAGCACCACGACACCTGACTAGTTTTTCTGTTTTTTGTAGAGACGGCCTCTCAATCTCGCTCAAGCTGGTCTCGAACTCTGTACATCAAGCAATCCTCTTGCCTTGTCATCCCAAAGTGCTAGGATTATGGGCATGAGCCACTGCACCTGGCCAGTAATAAATATGCTCTTTAAAGGTTTTTTTTCCTGCTGCTAGGCACATTACTTTCTACCCAAAATAGCCTACTTATTTGTTTTTGTAAAATATTAGACCATAGATGGTTAACAGCCTAAGGGACCGTATGTTTGAGTTTTACCTCTAACTGACTTTGCAGGTTTTACCAGGAGATGAAGGATTTCCATGGACACAGGACTTTTGGTACTGAAACCAGGAACATTCCAGGCAAACTGAAACTAACCCGTCACCCTCAAAATCCTCTCTCAAGTTAAGTTTGCATTATATGTAGGTAGATCATTTTGGATAATTTCTTATTTTAAAGCTTTTAGATAATTTCTTACATTAAAATCTCACTCAAACAAAAGATCCTTACTTTCATTTGAAATATATAACATTATATTCAGCACACAAGAAGTAAAAGTATAAAAAATGATTTTCATTAAGGGCTATATCTTTAATTTCAGATGGTATTTATAGAGATTTTACTACTAATTCATTTAGTATTTATGAATCCACTGTGGTTGTCAGTTATCCTTTATAACATAATTTATAAGATTACTGAATAGGAGCCCATTTTCTAAGCTGAAACATTTAGAATACCATTATGCAATTCTTTAATAGCTGGAGACTGGAAGAAGAGTGTTACATAGAAAATTAACCTCCAGATCATGTTATACACTAAGAAATTAAGGTTACATTTGTAGTGGTATAGAAACAAATTTAAGACTAGAGTGTATAGTACAACTTCATAACATAGCTCATTTTTAATGTCAGAGATCAAGCATATCATGTGAAATGTGCCATTACTATGCAGAAAAAATCCAAAATAGCGCTGGTTGCATATGGCACAGGCGTTAATCGTAGCCGGTAGTGTGCAACAAAAGGTGTGTATAACTATCATAGTGTTATTTCCCCTAATATTTTTATTTTAATAAATTATTATTGCAGAAAGAGAAGTAATGCAAGTTAAATGGATTTATGTATAATTGCATTCAAATTTACATTTATATGTATTCATTTATGTTCACATGTGTACATTCACACATGTATGTATTTTAAATGGTCACCTGCCAGATCTTTAAAGTTGCCTTCCAGTCTTGGTGGAGAATCATATTAGACATTGTTTTGATTTTAGGCATATTTATACAAATGACATGCTAATTTATACTTTTAAAAATATATTTGCATGTAGCATAATTTGGAAAGACACAATTTTATTAAAGTGTTTGGATTAGCAAATGTTAGTGTCAAATGCAAAAGCCCACAGCAATAAAGTTGAAAATGTAATTGTAACTACATTTTAATATAGTCATCAAATGCGTGTCCCACTATATTTAGTAAAAATAGATTGTTTATAATTCTCTCTTTGGAGACCCCTTTGAACACAATAACAGCATGCTTTCAGGACAGTCTGAAAGTCTATATAATACTAGTTTGTGGATCAGAGCCAGTGTTCTCAAAGTTTATTCTTATTAGTTTTAATGCAGTTTTTTACAATGCATTTAGAAACCTTATAAAATCATGCAGGGAACATTTCCGTAAGTTTAAGCATATAATTTTTTATGGGAGAGTACAAAAAGGAATCCAATGTGTTTTGTGAATTGGAGGGGAAGCCGGAGATACAGTGTTAGAAGGGGCAATGCCAAAAGGAAGGGGAATGAGTACAGAGAAGGGCCATGTTTTTAATTACTTTCGAAGGGCACCGGTATGTGTTTTATAACCATTCATCTCTGTTTTTATGAAGGTCTAACTCCTTGAAGCACAAAATTACATGTGTGTGCCCGAAGGTATACAGAACGGAAACATCAGAAACCATAACGGACTCCTCATCACTAGCTTAATATGTACAGTTTCGGAGAGGTCTGGGAGTCCAGTTGAATCTACTGATTTTGAATAGTTTTTCAAGAAGGAAAAGAAATACGCTTTGAAGTGAAACTTACCACTCAAAATTTAAGTTAGATTAGAGATAGTCCTTTGCGATTTTCTATTTGACTAAAAAGTAGGTTATTAATAGGAAAAGGTCTTTGTAACCAGTCTTGGCTGTACAGTAGGGTATATTCTTACAAATAGAAATTTTTTTAACATTTATTCTGAACTTTTTCTCAGTTCTGGAAAAGGAAGCTTAGAAAAGTGAGGCACAAGGTGGAGCCTGTGGCTCAAAGAGTAAGGGTGCCAGCCCCATATACCAGGGGTGGCAGGTTCAAGCCTGGCCCTGGCCAAAACTGCAAAAAAAAGAGAGAGAGGCACTTTACAGGCTAAACCAAGTGATTTGCTGAACTTAACTCTAAAATTTGGCTCTTATTTGCAGATATAGTATGTAAATCTAAATTGGCTCCACTAATTACCAACTTTAAGGAAAGCAGTTACCCTTTGGTGCCTAAAGATAACTCTGCTTTTAATAAAATGTATCCAAATAGATAACAGTTGTCTCAGTGATAATTCAAAGACTTCAATGATATTCCCATTTGAGAAGTCACTTGCTCTAATGGTTCTGGCAAGTCTTTAGCAGGGGGTAATGTAGGGCCCATGAAAGGGAGGACCTGGTCAATCGATAGAAAGGTATAATAAAAGGAGCAAATAAATACCTCATGTAGCTGAAAGTCTGAGGTACCACTTAATGTTTCAGGTGGCAACTGCACTGTCATTTATATAAAATTCTTTTCATTAACTATAAAAAACAGTGTTTGCCTGCCAGCAGTTTGGAAAGCATTGTAAGATCAGTAAGATGACAAAATAGTCAACCTCACATTCACAGTAGAGACAGTGAACTAGTAAAATAATAAATTTTTTAAATCTATCTTTTGCAAAAAGAATTTTTGCTTTTCATCTCTTGTATTTTTTAATGACAGCATCTCCATTTTTCTTCCTGTTGTTTTTCCTGTTTATTCTAACAGACGTATTGTGATAGTCTGTGCTCAAACACAAAGGTTTCAGAGATCTGAAAGAACCTACGTAGTGTAGAAAGGACCTTGTCACTTAAGACTGAAATATATCGATGCCTGGAAGAGAAAACCACTGACCCTCTCTTTCTGCATTCTCTATTCAGGCAGTGATAACCTAAACCATCTCTATGTGACTGCTAGAAAGTTATACAAGTAAACTTGTAAAAAAAAAAAAAAAAATGGGGCGGCGCCTGTGACTCAAAGGAATAGGGCATCAGCCCCATATGCTGGAGGTGGTGGGTTCAAACCCAGCCCCTGCCAAAAAAAAAAAAAAAAAAGAAAGAAAAAAGTGTATTGCTGGCTCAGCGCCTGTATCTCAGTGGTTAGGGCGCCGGCCACATACAATGGAGCTGGTGGTTTGAACCCAGCTCACGCCTGCTAAACAATGACAAATGCAACAAAAAAAATAGCCAGGCGTTGTGACAGGTGCCTGTAGTCCGAGCTACTTGGGAGGCTGAGGCAAGAGAATCGCTGAAGCCCAAGAGTTTGAGGTTGCTGTGAGCTATAACGGCATGGCACTCTATGGGGGGCAACATAGGGAGACTCTGTCTCAAAACAAAAACAAACAAACAAACATATTACTCATCATAGAGTTTAGAAACATTGACCCTAGTGATGATCATTGTTATTTGTGTTCAGGGCTATGGATGAAGGGGGAAATGGCCAAGGTAGGCTATCCACGGCATCCACGGGAGCAGGCTCTTCTGTGGTTGGCTTTGTACCTGATGAGTGCAGCCTGCACCTGCAACTCTGCTTCTTAGAGAAATCATGTACTTGATAGCATCGCTCAGAGAGAGAAATCATCTCTCCACATCCACAGGACGATAGGGCCATCTGGTTAGAACTACTTTTAATGGCTCTATTGAATATTAGTAGTTGACTGTTAATACAGAGAGCAGGAAGGACATTACGTCATAATGCACAGTAGCAGTCCAGTGTGGGCAGTCACTCGGGTCTTAGCAAGAGTAAGTTTTGCAGTACTTAATTTTTCTCCCTATTGTTTCTTTAGGTATTAAATATGTGGTGCCTGGTTTTCAACTCCGGTTAAATATTTCTTAATGTATAGTTCTAGGAGGCTTAATTTCCATACAATCTACTTTATTTAATCTAAGGCATTCGCATCGTTGTTTCTATTGTTCAATTTAGTCAAAGGAAAGTTAATTATTATACTCTTTGGAGTAGAAAGGCTTTGTGAATTTAAATATTTGTTGCATAGAAGTCTAGCAAACAAAATATTCCTTTAAAAATATGGTCAAATACAAATTGAAAGCAACTACCTACCTACCATCTGTAGAAAATTTTTCATAAAAATCATTGAGCGAAAGAACAAAAGCATGTCATTGTGTATACCAACCTTTCTTTATGCATTATCCACTAAAATGACATTTCAAAAGATTCACAGTGGGTAGCATATGGAATACCCTATAAACACTGATTAGATTTAATAATGTTTGTATCAGTGTTTGGGAACATGTACAAGGAATGCGACAGCCATATATTATTAACATCAAAATAACTCAGAAGAAAAGCTCCTAATTAAGGCACGGCTGGTTTAGAAACTTAGCAAAATTACAGCCAGAAATAACCACCTACCCACCTGCCCGGGACTTGGGGCTTTCTTTTATGCATGCACAACAGACTTGATTCCTAGAGCTTCGAGGTGGCTGCTATGAAAATTATAATGGGCTGTGACAATGCCATTTTCAGCCTGTCCAAAACTGCACAAAACCTATTCTCAGAAGGACAACATTGCTGCTCGAGTTGAGGTTTCAGCCAAGTGGCATCAAAGGAAAGCGAGATTGTGGGCTGTAGTTCTGCCGAGCAGCAATGAGTGACTCTCCATGATTGATTAATATCCTTTTGCTTTGCAAATGTGCATATATTAAGTTCAGTGTCACAATTGCAAAGATTCACTCATGGCCTGTCATGCTTATTGATGCACGCTGGTCTGAGGGAGCATTGCATGCAGTTCTTTTGTGTTTTCGTAGATGAGATCTCTGGGGTATTTTTAATTGGTCACTTCTAGAACAGGGAAACAGGAACAGATTAAAAGTAAACAGGAGAAGGAGTTTGGTTTATCGGACAGTTTGAAAATTTGAGAAAGATTACCACCACTTATAAAACTGAATAGTTATAGTTAATTTCTATCCCTGCATTCTAAAATATTAAGACCACTCACTAGATTTAATTTTTATGAGCAAGTATCTGTGGGCTTAGGAAATTTCTTTGTTAGATGTTTAACTCTTTTTCAAAGTTGATGTTTTCCTAATCCTTAGGTTGCCTTTTGTAATAGCATTTTTCATACTCTTCCCTACAATCCATTTAATCAATTTAATTAAAAGCAAAGATGCTCTTCCAGAAGAAGCAATCCTGTTTCTTTGCTATTGTTCCTGTTATTGTTAGTTTGGGGCATGTGTTTGCTTATTTTATAATATTATCAAAACATGGAAGTAAATTAAATAGTATTTTGGACTTTAGTTTAAGCATGTCACTCTTTGGCTTTAAAATCTATTACTAGCTCCTTACGTATGAAGTCATATTATTGTTTTCTCTAGTTTAGCATCTATCATTGCTCTTGTTTAGTTCATGCGTGTCATTTTCAACCTGATTTAGATAAACTGTCATTTTCATTAGCTGTAATTGCTATATCAATTATAAGTGTACAAATATTTTAAAGATTCTCTGCCACGTGTTCTTTTATATTCTTATCCCTTTTTTCTACTTTTATTTTATTTTGATTAGAAAAAATAATTTATAAACAGATATAATTCATTAGTGCAATCCTTAAAATGTCCTCAAGATACTTCTTATATGTGCTAGACTCATGTATAGGCACAGTCATCATTTTTTTCCTAGTACAAAAAAATTAGTATTTTCACCCAAATTAATTTTAAGCCTCTAATGACTGTTAGGAAGCACTGTACATCATTAAAAGTATTTATTCTTAGATTATTTCCCCAACTGTGTTACTATATAAACGTACTTCTTCCACTTCTCCCCCTTTTCCATCAAAAAATAGCTTTACGGCATCATGATAAAAATGATAATGTATTTATAGACAGGATAAATCAAAAGCAGTAAGGATGAAAGAATCAGATTAGACATTCCATTTGCCTACTCAATATGGTGTCTCTTATGCCCAGGTTCCCATCTTTACAGAACTTATTGGGTATGTTTCACCCACACTGCAATCTAACTGATTTTCTTTTCTTTGCCATCTGCTGTTCAGTTAATATGTGTTTGGATGTGTGTTTTATGCAAAATACTAACAGCCTAACAATTTGGCACACTTTGCTCATATGTCTTGACAATGTCTGGGCATTTGCGGATAAAAGAGACATATTTTTATTTTACATGTAAGTGAGTGAAAAATCACTTTCCCCACCCACTCTGCGAAAATGATAATACATTAAGAGGATAAAAGGAAAGAGCTCACATTTAAAAAAGAAACACTGGGTCTTCTTTTAGAGTGATTCAAGTATTGTTGTACAATAGAAGCATACAATAACAATTACAGCGTTTTGTTTGGGGTTTGGTTTTTTGAAACTGTTCCAGTAAACTGGGCACTGATATCTGTATCACCTGTTCTATCAGTTGTTTGGAGCTTATCTCTACATGTGAATTTCCTTAGACTAGCCAGTGACTGCTTTCAGTATTCTCAAGTAGCAGCTTGTCCGCTAGGTACCAGAGTGTTACAAAGGGGGGAAGCACAGAGAAGGGAATCAGTTAGGTTATCCACTTAAGGTCAGCTTAAACAATAGCAAACCAGTGGGGGGGCGGGGATATTCAAGCACATGGGAAAACAAACTGTCCCTGAATCCCCCATCCATTGATATGCAATTGTTCTAATCACAGAATTTTTCTGTTGCAGCTAACAGCTCTAACTCCATTGCTGTGCTCAGGGTAACTCCATAACACTTAGAAGCTTTCTCTTGGCATTGTCACAAAGTATCTCTAAAATGTAGGTCTCGATGTCTGTCTAGGCACATCTCCTGGCATTTTTCCACCTCCCCCTTCAATTCTAGACACACACACATACACACACCCCCACTTTTTCTCTGGGATCCTAACCAAAGCCTCTGTATACTGAATTGCCTAAAGGAGAAGGAAAAACCCACTGACTCCAGTCCCTTAAACTTGCACAGAGGCATGCAACCACTCAGACATGCGAGTAAAAATTTGGATTTTGTGTGTGTGTGTATAAACACACATGCATGCACAGAATCAGTGACCTAGACACAAATTTGCCTTGTTTTTCTTCTTTTTTATTATGGTAAAAAGCACATTACAACCAGCCTTAGCAACATCGTAAGGTTCCATCTCTACAAAAAAATTTAAAAATTAGCTGGGTGTGGTGGTGCATGCTTCTAATCTGAGCTACTTGGGATGCTGAGGCAGGAAGATTGTTTGAGCCCAGGAATTGGAGGTTGCAGTTAGCTATAATGATACCACTGCAGCACTACAGCCTGGGAGTCAGAGGGAGACCCTGTCTCTGAAAAAACAAACAAGGGTGGTGTGTGTGGCTCAGTGGGTAGGGCGCTGGCCCCATATACCAAGGGTGGCAGGTTCGAACCTGGCCCCGGCCAGCTAAAACAGCAGTGGCAATTGTACTGCAACAAAAAATAGCCGGACGTTGTGGCAGGCACCTGTAGTCCCAGCTACTTGGGAGTCTGAGGCAAGAGAATTGCCTGAGCCCAAGAGTTTGAGGTTGCTGTGAGCTGTGATGCCACAGCACTCTACTGAGGGTGACAGAGTGAGACCGGTCTCAAAAAATAAATAAATAAATAGTAGTACATTGTTATTCAAAATAAGCCCACTCTTGTACAGAAGATCTCTACAACCTTTTCATCTTGCATGAATGAAACTCTATACCCATTGAACAGCAACTCCTCACTTTCCCCTCTCCCAGCCCCCTGGCAGCCAGCGTTCTACTTCCTGTTTTTACAAGTTTGACTACTTTAGATACTTTATATAAGTGGAGTGTACTTATAAGTCCAATCACATTGTATCTGTTCTTCTGTGACTAGCTTATTTCCCACAGCATAATGTCCTCAAGGTTCATCCATGTTGTAACATATGACAAGATTTCCTTCTTTTTTAAGGCTAAATAATATTCCATTGTGTGTGTATGTGTGTGTGTGTACACATACCATATTTTATTCATTCATCTATGGACATTTAGATTCTTCCAATCTCTTGGCTATTATGAATAATACCCCAGTGGACATGGGAGTGCAAATATCTCTTCAAGATACTACCTTTTTCTTTTTTTACTCTAAGTGCTAGCTTTGAATAACACATTGACATTGAAATATTTATGGTTCCTAAGATCACATAATTTTTCAAGATGTCAAAAACACCTAGAGACAGCAAACACATTAAAGATAGATTTGCAGTTCTAGTTTATATCCATGTCACAAACCAAACACAACTGAAGCTATTTTGTTATTTTTTGTTTTCCTCAAGCAGAAAATTTTCACAGGGCACATTTTTATCTCTTACAAAAGAAAGAAAAGGAATGTGTTCTGTAGAAGTAATGGTATCATAGCTCACAGCAACCTCAAACACTTGGTCTCTCTTGCCTCATCCTTCCGAGTAGCTGGGACTACAGGCGCCGGCCCCAACACCCAGCTATTTTTAGAGACAAGGTTTGGCTCTGGCTCAGGCTGGTTTCGAACCTGTGAGCTCAGGCAATCCAACAACCTGAACACTTGTAAAAGTCTAGCTAAAATTGTACAGTGTAGTCTAAAATTTCTATTCTAATTGCTTTATTTTGTAATCAGTGACCTTTCCGTGCAACAAAAGGACTAAATCTCTTGCCTTAGTTTGTAGGTCTTTCAAATGCACAGAGTTGGCTCTTATCTTTATGAGCAAACTTGATTTGGAAGATTTTTCCCTTTTGGTTACTACCGCTTCACCCCATTGGCAATTTTAGTTACGTAAGGAAAGAGAAGCAAGAATGGTAAAGCAATAGCAGCTGAATTTGAAACCACTACTTAAATTTAAAAAGCAGAATTAGAAATTGCCTGTAATTTGGAACAATAATTCTCGAACCTGAAATGCGGCACCTTAAAATTAATGTAGGAAAAGTACTTAGAAAACAGGGACAAGAGATAAATAAAATGCCCAAAGAATTTCAAAAATTGTATTAAAGGGTACAACCAAACCCAAATGGCCACATATTCATTACAAAGTAGCAGACATATCAAAAGGACCTGGTACCATAAAAATTAAAATACACACAATGAGATTGCACAATCATAATGAAAAACAGTGATTCTCAGATACTTGGCACCACCATTTCTAACTCATTAGTAACTGTATCTACTTATTGAGCCTGTAGTAATATTTCTTCAACTCCTTTTTATCCTGTCACTATTGCAAACAATGAAATTTGATTCCCCAGAGACTTACTTTTTCTTTTGAAACGGAGTTTCACTATGTTGCCCTCGGTAGAGTGTTGTGGCGTCACAGCTCACAGCAACCTCAAACTCTTGGGCTTAAGTGATTCTCCTGCCTCCAAGTAGCTGGGACTACAAGGCTCCTGTCACAACACTGGGCTCTTTTTTGGTTGTAGTTGTCATTATTGTTTAGCAGGCCCAGGCTGGGCTCTAAGCTGCTAGCCTGGGAGTATGTGGCCGGTGCCCTACCCACTGAGCTATGGGCGCTAAGCCAGAGAGACCTACTTTTTGACAAAATTCACTCTGACTATACCTTTTAGTTCATTGACGTTTGTAGTGAAATGATCTTTTATGATCATTGGAAACTGTTAGTCCAGACTGCAGGATCTCATGTTGGCTCCCATAGTTAGACTTCTTTTTGCAGAATTTTCTGCATTATAGAGAAGCATATCAAGGCCAAGCATATTCAGACTAAAGAAATGCTGGCTGAAGCAGAGAGTGGTAAGGGTCTGTCCTGGTGCAGCTCTGACTAGATCAGTGCAAGTTGCCCCGCCTCCTGCCTTTGCTCCATCTGCTGTGCCTTTCTCACTGCTGCTGATGTCTGTTTCAACAAGGAGCCCACATAATTCAACGGCTTGTTAGATATGATCATCCCAATGTTTCACAGATATCTAAAACTCAGTGTGTCTAAACCTGCTCACTGTCCTCTTCCCCCTAAATAATACTCCCTTTCTGGTCTCTCAAGTTCCGATAAAAAAACAAGCTTATACGAAACATGCTCTGAGTCATCCAGGCTAGAAAATCCACGGAGCATCCTCAATAGTTTTCTCTTTCTGGCTACTAATATCTTGTCAGTCACCATGTCCCATGGATTCTACTCCTCCCCCCCGCTCCCGCCGATTTTTTATATCCATCCCTCTCTTTCCCATTTGTAGCGCTATTCTGTTAGCTTCCCAGGTGCTCTTTCTGGATCCATTCTCTCATCTCTTTCAACCATCAATATTGCCAAGATTAGATTCTTAAAAACAGGTATGATCATGTTACTCCTCTGCATAAAAACAATTGATTATTCATTACCTGCAAAAGAACTTGAAAAGTTTAACATGCATCTCAGTCCTTTCCGGGCTTGTTCCCCTCTGTGTCTCCCAGAGGGCTCAAACTACCTTATCCCAGAATAGTCACAGTTCCTTATTAATTCCTCATTCATCGACAATTAATCATACTATTCCAATTGCTTGGAGTGTCTTCTCCCTGGATCGAAAAATCCCTTCCATTGGGCGGCTCAAAGGAGTAGGGTGCCGGCCCCATTTACCGGAGTTGGCGGGTTCAAACTCAGCCCCAGACAAAAACTGCAAAAGAAAAGAAAAAGAAATTGAAATTCCAATTCAAGTTGGAATTTGAAGGTTACTTCCTTCTTCCTCGTTCCAAAATCACTCCTTTTATGTGTTCCTTCATCTCTCTTGAATTCTTTTGTGGAAGAATACTTATTTTTCCTTATCTGGTAATGACTCCTGAAGGATAAAACATTAAAACTGAGACCTGAAAGGTAAGAGCCAGGAAGAGGATTGGGATAGGGAGAAGTAAGGGAAGAAGTAAAAAATAAGTAATTACTTATTTTTCCCCCCATACTTATTTTTTCCTTAATGGGGAAGCTGGTTTGGTGCATAGTTTTATATCATAAGGATGTAGGGAAGGATACCTAGGTTCAAATCCTTGGTCCACCTCATATTATCTAGATGACACTGGGAAAGTCAGTTCACCTCCCTGAGGCTAATTTCATTAAGTGTGAAATGAAGTTAACAATAGCATATATAGACCATGGGGCCATTGGGAGGGTTAAACAAGATGACACATGTTAAGCATTTACTCCAGTGCCTGATTCATTGTTAAGAGTTCAATAAACATTAGTTTCTTGTAGTGCTACTCTGCTGTTTTTTTCTGTGTCCCAATACTAGTTGGTAAATTCAGTGAGATTTGTGAGATATGTCTTATCACTTTACTTTTTCTCTATTTAATCCCTAGCAGTTTCTTAGACATTATCACCACATGATAAACAATGCTGGGTGCTATATGTGAGGTAGGGTTGGAGGTAGGACTTAATCGAATTAACATCTTTATGCATACTATGGATATTAAATAATAATACTGACATTCGAAAATAGACACGTCCATCTCAAAAATGTGTAATCACAACTGTGTTATGTTACTCTAAACACAACGATTAATATGCCAATCTTGGTAGTTTTGTGTAGCCTAACACCTATTGTTTTCAACTGACTTTGAGTCTATGTAACATTCTTGATAATTTATCAAATATACCTTAACTAGATATTTATATAACATAAACTCTTCTCCTTAGTTGTTAGGAACTAGCAAGTAGACTTAACTATAATTTGGACACTATTCTATGCCTGGGTTCTTTTGTTATTCTTGTTAGTGTGCATATTTGTGTTTTAATTTAGGTAACATCTTTTATCTTACCACTTTCCTCTTTAAACCTCTTCCATGACTTACATTTTTCTCAGGACAACTTTCAAAATGCTTAATAGGCTTATAGAATCTGGTCCCTATATACCTTAAGAGCCATCGCCCTCCTCTCTCCCACTTATTCCCTAGGCTCTAGCATATGCCGTTTCCCTCTTATTTATGTTCCTAGAATATTTAATATTTTTCAAAACCTTACTTCTCCCTATCCCAATCCTCTTCCTGGCTCTTACCTTTCAGGTCTCAGTTTTAATGTTTTATCCTTCAGGAGTCATTACCAGAGGCATGCGTGGTCCACTCCTCTTCCCTACAATTCTAAGTTAGGTCTCTCAATAAACATTCTTATGGCAACCTATGTTTTGCAATCATAGTTTTCAAATTGCAATTTTAAAATGTTTGTTATTTATTTAATGTATGTTCCCCTCTCCCCCACTCAATTGTTTTCTCGCTGAAAAGCATTGACCTTGTCCATATAATCACTATTCTATGGTCAGTACTTAGAAGATACCTGGCACATAGTAGGCATGTAATCGATATGTTTGAATAAATGAGTGAAGAAATCACTCTATTGGGTATCTAAGAATGCAAAGATCTCCAAAGGAAGGGTAAAAAGAAAGACATACAAAAGACATAGGGAGTAAATAAAGTAAGTAGGTAGAGAAAAATGGGAGTGCTGAGTGTAGTTTTTATCTCTGTAATAACCACCACATTTGTGGCTTTCACTGGAAGTTGATTTAAAAGCATTTCCTTTATCCCTGCTGACTCAGACCAGCTGTGGAAAAGTGGGGTCATTACAAAATATTCATCTCTTCAGTAGCATACCATATTTTCCCATGTATAATGTGCATTTTTTACCCACATTTTGGAGGGAAAAATAAGGATGTGCATTAAACCTAGGTAGTATGCCATAGGAGCAGGGGAGTCCAGCGGGCCTCTCAGGCCTCTCAGCCCCACAGGGCTCCATTCTAGGAGGATGTGGGATCTGGTGGGAGCAGGGTAGAGTGACATCTACTGAGTGCCACTATCAGAGCAGCTGGTGATGGCAGGGCTGGTGAGGTAGGCCAGGGCTGCTGGGCAAGGGTCAAGGCCTGAGGCCCAGCTGGAGGGGACCAGGAGCTCCGCTCAGGCTCAGTGGCCTCAGAAACTCCCACCCTGCCAGCCATGCATGTGGCCATCTCAGCCCTAGCCCCTGACATGAAGGGAAGGCTTCCCAAGAGGAAAGGGAGGGGCAGCCTTCACAAAGTGGGCAGCTGGGGGAGGGCTCTGTGATCTGCCAGTTACCAAGGGAGCGTCAGCCCTCCTCAGATGTGTCTGTATCTCCTGGCTAAGAGCTAGACACTTTATTTTTTTGGTGGGGGGGGCATGTTCTTGAAAGTCTGGGCCCCAAACATGGTTGTATGTTATACACAAGAGCATATTTTACATGGCAACATACAGTAATTGTCTACAGTATGTTAAAAACCGAGGCCTTTGGTTCAAAGGCCTTATCATTAACTATACCATCTTTGTTATATTATTTAAACGTCCTATGCCTCATTTTTGAAATATGATTTTGAAAGGGATTTTTAGTCTGTATCGTGAACTATTTTGAAGTATTATACTGAACCCAAATGAAAATTAATCCATGCACTCCATATTATCCTCGTTAGTGCTTCCCATTTTTAAATACTTGTCAATGCATAGTCATCACATAATGTGTGGTTTGTAAGTAAATTTGACTACTTTAATTGTGCCTTAATCTCATTTTAAGAGAGATGTCTTTGAAATATTACTAATTTCCAACTATAATTAAATGGAAAAATGCATGTTTGTTTTTGGCATTTAGAGGAATCTTTCTGACAGGTTATAGAAAGTAGAAATGCTATCTGTGTTTTTTAATGGATTGTGTATTTGTGACTTCCTTTCATATGAATAGGTAATTATGCCATGTTGCCAACTAAAGCTTGTGTGAAGGTTAAGTGGATCTCAAGTTGATTTTTTCATGTTCTTCAACAATCCATCAATAGTGATATTTAATGTTTTAAGTTTTTAGTGAAACTATGAGTAAGTAATGTACTGCTTATGAAGATGAGAAATTGTAATAACTTATTTGATTCAATTAGCTAAGAGATACATAAACTCCCTCATCTCCAGTGCTTGGCTAATGCTTATCCCAGTTCTTAAGGAACAAGTTTTCTGTGGTAATAATTACTCTTTAAGTAAAATGACAAACAATTTTCTCCACCTATTATTTGATGAAGTGATAACTATTTCACCAGTTAGAAGGCAAGGATTACATTACTTATCCTCAGCTAGTTTATAGACAGGTAGATATAGATAGTCAAAACCAATATAAAATGCACATAAAAATGTAAAGAAAATAACCTACTTTCTATTTTGGTACAAGCCTATGGAGGAATTACAGCTATTTTAGGCTGAACGTCAAGTCCATACTGTTACTATATTACTAAGGACTGTAATCTATGATTTTGTGTATTGTCACACAAAAACATAGATAATCTAAACTTTAGAGAACGCTGCATAGAGCATAAATACCAGAGTAATTGTGGTCACTGCTTCCATTAGTCAGATTTTCAAATGAGTTAATGTAAATATACTTGCTATGTGCTTCATAAATTAACTTTGCAGATTCATGATTGAGACCAATCAGTTTCAAATTAATAGTAATTTTAAAAGATTAGCATTTTACCTGCTGGTGTTTTAAAATGCTACACACATTTTTGTTTAACCCTGCAAAGGACCTTCTGTTAGGGAGAAGATGTGATTTTTTTTCTAAGCTTGAAAAAAAATCAGAGATATTTGTCTTTGTAGAACAAGGAATTTGAAAGGTGACTAGTAAAGGTCTGCATTTCTTTCCCTCCCCTTACTTAATAAGTTTATGTGTATTAGATATGCCCCACTTTAAGGTTATATTTATTTTAGAGAATAAATGACTGACTTACTCTCATCTTGAAAGTTCTATTGTTTTCTCAGGGTTCTTCTCTTTAAATATTTCAAGGACTTCCAAGGTCGCTTAGGCAAATGGGAAGCAGTCACTCTACATTTTGATTTCAGAACAGTCTAATCATCCTCTCCAAAGTACCCTGCTCCTTGATGCTGTTATGGCTGTGGTCACTCTTTCTGGTGGCACAAAGGCCAGGAGACAGGGGTATTCAGCAGAAAATGCCCTTTGGCTGCTGTTCTTACCTTTCTCTTCAGTAGTTCCTTGGGGAGCTGTGTCAAGACAAGTTCTAGCATTAGTTATACAGTATGTCAATAACCTACTTTCCCAGTTCACCCTAAACATGACTACAAGCTTCTCCCTCAGTGCTCTCAAAGCGCAGCTGAGGGCAAGCTGCCTGGACCAGTGAAGTCAATCACAATAGACTACAGCACACTTTCTCGATTATATTCAACTGTAACCCCAAGTAAGGAATAACAGTAATCCAGTTGAAATCTCTACTGATGAAACTGTCTTTCTCCTTCTTCTCTGTAGACTCAGTCCAATTAAACATATACCTACTTCATATTTTAAATAGAATGGAAATCGATAGGTAGTTATAAGCATACCTTAAATTTCTACAAGAAAATGGCATTTGGTTTCTCTAAGCAAAACTTCCTATAATTACCAGGATAACCTTTCATAAAATGCATTTAATCATAAATTGCTTTTTTACCATGCATCCTACTACATACCTTTAAACCTTATTTCCTTTAAAGCATATCCTTCATTTATACTCTCTAATATGGGGAAAAAAATGCCCAGTTTTAAATTTTATCTACTATGTTAGAATTCTCCAGAGAAACAGAGTTAACAGGATGGAGGTATACACACACACACACACACACACACACACAAGAGGAGACTTATTATGGGAACTAGCTTACATGATTATAGAAACTGACATGTCCTACCATCTGCCATCTGCAAACTGGAGAACCAGGAAGGTCAGTGTTGTAGTTCCAGTTCAAGTCCACCAACCTGAAAACCAGGGAAGGCCATGGTATATGTTCTACTCCTAGTCTGAAGACCTCAAAACCAGAGTTTTATAAAACACTGTGAAATTTAAGGTATGCAAATATCACTGTCCCAGGGCAGAAGATGGATGTGCTGGCTCTAGAGTAGAGAATTTATCCTTTTTCACTTTTTTTGTTCTATCAAGACCCTCAATGGATTAGATGATTTCTACTCACATTGGTGAGGGAGATCTTCTTTTCTCAGTCTACTGATTCAAATGCAAATATCCCCCATGAATGCCTTCACAGAAATACCCATCAATAATGTTTTACCTGATAGCTTGGCATCCCTTAACCCAGTCAAGTTGCCACATAAAATTAACCATATTGTCTACTAGAGTATCTACCAAGGCAACATCCAGGTCTAAATGTACAAGACTTAAGCTCACTGGCATTCTGATTATAAATATATTCACTGTTACATACATACCTTTAAAATAAAATTGCTGTGATTGAAACCTACCTTGTTAGTAAAATGTATTCAAAATGTCAAGATCGGCTGGGCTCAGTGGCTCACACAGGTAACCCTAGCACTCTGGGAGGCAGAGGTTAGGCAGATTGCTTGAGCTTAGAAGAGACTAGCCTGAACCAGAGCGAGACCCCAACTCTAAAAATAGCCAGATGTTGTGGCAGGCGCCTATAGCTCTAGCTACTTGGGAGGTTGAGGCAAGACGATCACTTGAGCATAAGAGTTTGAGGTTTCTGTGAGCTATGCTGCCATGACACTCTACCAAGGAGGACAAAGGAAGACTCTGCCTCTTAAAAAAGTCAAGATTAATAAAAATATATGAGCAAATTAAAATATGTTCTCAAATACACTGAAATATTACCATAAGATATTGTCAATAAATAAGATTTGTTGCAAAATTTACTTATCTTACGATTCCGGTCAGTACATCACTCTTCCCCCAGTGTACTGTTATAATGAGGCTCTCTTCCTTCAACAAATATTTCTTTTTTTTTGAGACAAGAATCTCAAACTGTCACCCTCAGTACAATGCTGTGGCATCACAGCTCACACCAACCTCCAACTCTTAGACTTAAGTGATTCTCTTGCCTTAGCCTCCCAAGTAGCTGGGACTACAGGTGCCCACCACAACTCCTGGCTATTTTTGGTTGTAGTTGTCCTTATTGTTTGGCAGGCCTGGGCTGGATTCAAACCCGCCAGCTCCATTGTATGTGGCTATTGTCATAGCCTCTGAGCTACAGGCACCGAGCCCAACAAATATTTCTTAAGAACCTATATAACATAGTGGTTAAGAAAATGGATTCTGGAGCCACACTCGCTTATTTCCATTTCCTGAGTTACCATGTGACCTTGGGCAATTTTTTTTTTTTTTTACAGTTTTTGGCCGGGGTTGGGTTTGAACCCACCACCTCCGATATACGGCCGGCACCCCACTCCTTTGAGCCACAGGTTCGCCCATCCTTGGGCAAATTTTTATCTCAGAAAACTGTTGTAAGGATTAAATGAGCTATATCGTGTGAAGCATTGCACAGTGCCTCACACAGAGTTAATTAAAAAGGACAGGACAGGTATAATTATTACTTTTATTGTTGATTTTCACTTTTTTGCTACTGCTAACATATCTTTTTTTTTTTTTTTTGAGACAAGAGTCTCACTTTGTTACCCTTAGTAGAGTGCTGAGCTGTTATAGTAATACCGGAATTTCTTCTTCAGTAGGTCCTTGGTCTCAGGATTCAAAGAATGAACCCACAGACCACAGATCAGTGGTAAGATAGGATTTTATTAGATAGGAATACAGAAGAAGTAAAAAGCACCAGAGCTTCTGGAAGGGGGAAAGAACTAACTGGGGAGTCTCTACATGGGCTCTTTATCTAGGGATATTAGATCTTGAGAATTACACTTGGCCAGGACTTGGTAGGTAGAAAAAGATCTTTTCAAAGTCAACGAGTGCATTAACTAATGAATGTAGTTTTTCCTCCACTGGGGCAAGGTTATCAGGTCCTTACAGTTTTGGTTTTTGAGAAGGGATTAGGGCAGTGGTTCTCAACCTTCCTAATGCCAGGATCCTTTAATACAGTTCCTCATGTTATGGTGACCCCCCAACCATAAAATTATTTTCATTGCTACTTCCACTGGAGTAGGGTGTGTGCTCCATAATCAACGTGGAACCAGCCAAATAACCATCTCAGGCTGCTTTGTTCATATCTTGTCAGAGCCCAGAGGATGTGTCCTGGGAAGGAGCCTGTTTTTGCCTAGAAATGGGGGTCTGATTTCTGAGCTTACCTGGGTCTGGAGAATGGGGGGATCCCTGTCCAGCCCTGGGTGGTGGAATCCTGTATCAGTAGCACATAGCAACCTCAAACTCTTGGGCTCAAGTGATTCTCTTGCCTCAGCCTTCCACGTAGCTGGGACTACTGGTGCCCACCACAGCACCCGACTAATTTTGGAGATGAGGTCTCACTCTTGCTCAGACTGATCTCAAACCTATGAGCTCAGGGCAATCCACCCACCTGAGCCTCCCAGAGTGCTAGGATCACAGGTGTGAGCCACGGTGCCCAGCCTTCAATATGATATTTGAAACCATGTGAATTGCTGAGATTAACTAGACGGAATATAAGTGAAGGGCTCAGGACCAAGTTCTCAGAGTACGCTAATGTTTTACAGAAGTTGCCAGAGAAGGAGAAGAAGTAAGAGAAAAAACTTTTAAAGCATGAGGGTATGTGTCACAAAAAGTAAGAGAAGTGGCTAAATGTGTTATATGCTGCTGAGACCTCAAACGGAGAACAGAGGAGTGAGTGTTGGATTTGGCAACATGAAGGTCATTATCATTGTAAATAATACACTTCTCCTATATGAGAAGTGCTAGCTATCATGCGATCTATCTTGATGCTCCATTCTAACCCTACATGAATGAGTGCCTTTTATCTAGCTTTCACAACTCTAAAATTTGAATAGTAATATTTCTCTCCCTTTTTGAAAAGGCTGTTATGAACAATATGGTATATAATGGAAGGAAATGTATATTGTAAATGGTAAAGGCTTACATACATGCAAATTGATGGTGGTGGAATTATTTGTACTATTAGATTACACACTTCTTGGGGGTGGAGATTAAGGCTTTAATGATCATTGTCAATCACAATATTTAGCGTAGTGCCAACCTGTATCTTGCGTTTAGTGCCTGCTCAAAAAGTAAAATAAGAATTTCTCAAAGGAAATAAAGGGATGAAAGGGAATGATGTTTTCCAGTTCTTTTCTTACCTGCAATCCCATGTAGGATTTGATGATTTAGTTGCAATTGTGAAAGACATCAGTGCTGACTCATGTCATCTATCCCTTGTACAAAGTAATCACTTGGAAGATAAGTGAAGGACATAAAGAGACTGGACTGCTTTCTATTTGTTATTTTAAAGATAAGCCATTCGCAGAATATGTTAACTTTTCTCACTTTATACAGACATAATTGCTGGAATCAGGTATACAGACAGAATGGCTGAAATCATTTTTTGTTTTATAAGAACAAATTTATAAAATTGTGTATCACTACATGGACATGTTTTAGCTGGTGACAAATTGTTATGATAAATGGGGAGCATACACATTTTTGCCTTTTTTGTTATCTTTGGCTTTCCCTCTGTGTTGTACAAATGTTGAGCTTTCTGAAATATACAAATAGTTTAGTGATTTGGATTGCAAATAGATTACAAGTAAGTGACCTTTGCAAAGTGTTTCTGCCTAGCAAGTCTCTGGCATGAATCTGTTTTATTTAAGGAAAGAGACTAGAAAACTAAAATCACATTTTCATTCTGTGCTAAGAAATGAAGACTCTTATTTCTGTTCTACTTAAATAGGATGTTTAACTTTTCTTAAAATCAAAAAATATATGGTGACAGTCTGAAAGGTAAAATCAGAATGTATGTGAAGCTTTATGTACTCTTTTGCTGGGAAAAAGAAAGTACAGTCTGTCAGAAATGTATTCTTTCAGGTCTACTGACATCAAAATGGACTTGAGGGTTGAAAGATTTAATGATGTCACTTGTTAGTATGAAAGGAGATGTGTTCTTAATGTGAATGCTAATACTTAAGTAGCCAAAAAAGGTGCTGGGTAGGGAACATCTGACTTTTAAAATCTAGGTGTATTCCTTAAATGTTGGCTGGGTACTAGATGGGGGGCATCTCACTTTTAAAATCACGGTGTATTCCTTAAGCGCCGGCTGCAAAGTAATTTTCCAGAAATGGTCTGATTTCCCCATTGACTTCCATTATAAAATGAGAGCTGTGTTCCCATGGAAAATAAATTTGGCCCCAGGTTATAATAAAACACAGCTGAAGAATTCAGAAAACCTTATAAAATCAAGTTTTTCAAGGCACAATTATCAGTACCTGATAAAATAATAGCACAAAATATTAATATACCATAGTGGATCTTAAAATAGTATGCCCCAGACTGTGCTATTATCCTTCCTTACAATTCCAAGTCTATTACTTTCCTATCTAAAGAAATTTTAGGTCTATAATCATTATTGATTTTTAATGGATTTAACTCTAACTTTAATGCAGCGATTTGGTTTCCTTTATTCTTTATGGTTAGTTTGCTTACTTTTCTCTGAAAAATTCTTATCAATTAACAATGAAAAGTGATTAGCCATACAAGACAGATCGGAAGGAAATTCTCCAAAATATCCACAATACTTGTTTCTGAGTTGGGAATGTTACTTGACTCATTTGTTTTTATATGTCTAAGTTGTAAAAGGGGTCATTTTCCAACTATATTGACCTTCTATAATCAGGAAAAAAGTATTAAAATTTCTTTCTATAAGTATACATTTGTATATAGTGAGGTATCTTTAATAGGACACATTTATATATATATATATATGGTTCATTTTATGCTTTGGTAGTAGTGATTGTTATCATGATCACTTATTAAACATTTTTTAAAACAGTGGTATAATTAGTTTCTAGAAATAATAGTTTGTATGTGATTTTCTAGGACATACTACACAAAGTGTGGTCCCATTCAAGCAACATCAGCATGAACTGGGAACTAGTTAGAAATGATAATTCCCAGGCCTCTGGGCTGGACCCTCTGCAAACAGCTGTCTGTGTTTTAATAGGCCATTTTGGTGATTAAGGGACTATGGGTATAAAAAATTCTCTCTAGTACTATAAGAAATTCTCTTTCCCTCTTTCTCCCTCTCCCTCTTTCTCCCTTTCCCTCTCCTCCCTTTCTTGCCACATGCCTCTTCTGCTTTGTAGAGGTAGAGAGATTTTCTTTTTTTGAGACAGAGCCTCAAGCTGTCACCCTGGATAGAGTACTGTGGCATCACAGCTCACAGCAACCTCCAATTCCTGGGCTCAAGCGAGTCTCCTGCCTCCACCTCCCAAGCAGCTGGGACTACAGGCGCCTGCCACGACGGCCGGCCATTTTTGGTTGCAGCTGTCATTGTTGTTTGGCGGGCCCAGGCTGGATTCGAACCCGCCAGCTCAGGTGTACGTGGCTGGCACCTTAGCCTGTTGAGCCACAGGCGCCGAGCCGAGGTAGAGAGATTTTTCTTACCCAATGTTAGGTTTGTGGTTGAGACTTATATAACAAAAGACATATTAATAGGAGAAAAGCACACAAGTTTATCTAATGTAGGTTTTATTTGACACAGGAGCCTTCGTAAATGATCTAAAGAATCAGGGAAACATGTCTTTTTAGGCTTAGGTTTGATGACTAGTAGACATCAGGGAAATATAATTGGACAAAGTGGGTAGGATCTAATGGTGATCAACTGAGGGTTAAGGCAGGGTGGTGGGGGACTGGGTGGCAAGACCTATTTCCTCAGATTCTTCTCTGTGTTCTTATGTCTCCACAAGTAAGGACATTCCTTTCCTCCAGATATGGGCGGGAGGGGGCCAGCTCCGAAAGGAAGATCTTATGGCCTGCTTCAAGACAAACCAGGGAACTATTTTCTGGCCTGCCTGCTTGAAGGGAAAAGGATGAGGAGATCAAAGAGACCTTGATTTTGCTATTTT
The DNA here is from genome assembly GCA_963573935.1 of Arctocebus calabarensis. Classification (NCBI taxonomy): domain Eukaryota; kingdom Metazoa; phylum Chordata; class Mammalia; order Primates; family Lorisidae; genus Arctocebus; species Arctocebus calabarensis. Next base: position 12,072 of record CAUYON010066397.1, on the reverse strand, counting down.
CTCAAATGCTAAGGTACCATATTTTAGGGTAGTGTGTCTGGAACCCCATCACCTTCTTTTCTCTCTCTCTCTCTCTTTCTCTCCTTACTTCCGTGTATGTGTGTGTGTATTTATAAATTCATATGTAGAATTCACTGTAACTGCTTTTATCTCTATTTATATAGAATATGTGTGTTTAAAAAAGAATATATATATATACACACAGAGATGCAAAAAATCTATGCACATTTTAGAAAAGGAAAAAATTGTATTAAAATTGTAATACTCAAGTCACATTTGACTTCTGCAATTATAAGAGATATAAGATACAATATACAACATAACAAATGTTATTGGTATATATTATTACAATTTTAATATGTTTTTTAGCTTTCTTAAAATGTATGTATATATGTATATATATTTTGTTTTTGGCACCCTCTGTATGTTTAATTTTTTTTGTTACTGCTTATTTCCTATCTTATTCATAGAAGATATGATGGGATTTTCTGGTCTTTATGTTTTCATTTACCAAAGATTTTCTTTTCTCTTCTTTTCTTTCTTTTTTCTTCCTTTTTTTTCAAGACAGATTCTCACTCTATCACCCTGGGTAGAGTGCCATGTTGTCATTGTAATTCACAGTAACCTCAAACTCCTGGGCTCAAGCAATCCTCTTGCCTGAGCCTCCTGAGTAGCTGGGATTACAGGTGCCTGCCACCACACCCAGCTAATTTTTCTATGTTTAGTAGAGATGAGGTTTCACTCTTACTCAGGCTGGTCTCAAACTCCTGAACTCAAGCAGTACGCCTGCCTTTGGCCTCCCAGAGTGCTAGGATTACAACTGTGAGCAACCACGCCCAGTCAGCAAACACTTTCTGACAAACGTGTTCTGCGTGGTTTTATATTAAAGAGTTCTGCCTAATTCAAAGATCTTCAAAACTCACCAATATAATAACTTTAGCAAGTTATTATGGGTTGAATTATTATACTCCATGAAATTCATATGGTGAAGTCCTAACCACTCAGCCCCTCAGAATGTGACTGTATTTGGAGATAGGGCCTTGAACGAGATAATTAAGTTAAAAGCCAGCTGTTAGAATGGGCTCTAGTCCAATGTGACTGGTGTAAGAAGAGGAGGTTATGACAGAGAAAACACAGAGAGAGGGATGACTATGTAAGCAAGAAGGCAGCTATCTGCAAGACAAGAAGAGAGGCCTCAGAAGAAACCAAACCTGTTGACACCCTAATCTCAGCCTCCAGAATTGTGAGAAAATAAATTTCTGTTGTTTAAGCTATCCCATCTTTGGTGTGATATCATGGCAGCCATTAGAAAAGTAATACATAAGTACTTGTGCGTACAAATGTGTTTATAGAAGCAAATGCTTTAATTTAGTCAATATCTAGTAATCACCTTGGGGTTAACTATTGGATCATGTTCCTTAACACAAAGCTACAACTTTACAAAGTGTGCAAGAGACCAATATGAAAAACTGGTTACGATGCACAGCAACATGACAAAACTCTACGAGAATCTTGGAGAATACTTCATTTTTGACTCTAAGACAGTGACCATAGAAGAGTTTTTTGGTGATCTCAGCAGCTTCCGAACTCTGTTTTTGGTGAGTAATACTTCTTGAAGCATTTCAAGGCTTGCTGCTTTTATTTTTAAATGTCTTCTATTGTCATTTTATGTGCCTATTGACTGTATTGATTTCATGTTATAGTACATTAACTAGAATTGACAGATATTTTATACCTTTAAAATGGCTACAAATTATAAGCCATAGCTGGCTTAGCATATAATGAGGACCTAAATGAATTATCTTCAGTATTAGGTATACATGGGAAATATTCTATTGAAAGTTTATAGGAAATAAATGGATTGGTTCTTAAATGACCCTGGTTTTTATATAGCATAATAATATAATTTTACCAAATTCAAAAATTGATATCTAAAATCATCTTTTACTTAATACATTAAAATGCTGTGGTTTATGAACAATTATTTTTCCTGGCCTAAATGAGAAACTGATTTTGAATTGAGCTATGTAAATTACCTCAAATACCTAAAGTTTCTTTTATGATGTGGCCTCTTGTTTTAGACTGTAACTCTTGGGGACAACAATAAATAACAGCATTAATTGGGGGTGGGCAATTAGGGTACAAGTTATGACACTAGAAGGAATCAAAGGCTTTGCTGTATCTATGCTGTGGAAATGCATCTTCTCTGCATCCAACAAAGGAAAGCATAGACTGCGAAGTAACAGAAAGGTATGTATAACAGTCGATATCAAACAGGCAAAAGTTCATATATTTGAAACAAGGAACTCCCGCAATAATCCCCAGAAGCAAGATCAGTTAGCAAACAAATCTCCTAAAGTTTGAGGTGTGTTTCTATCCCCAAAGCGGTGATTTGTTACATAAGAGTCCCTCTCTTAATCAATGCTATTGTCCCATGAAATCATGTGATTTTAATGTGACTTGTACAATCTGTGAGAGATGAATATGCTTGTGGAAGTCAAATTGCTTTCAGCTACTAACCCAGAAATATAACCCAGAGCACACCCCAGCAGTTAAATAAGGAGCTTTAGTAAGAGAAACTAAATCAAAAACTTTCAGGTGGGGGAGGATGATTGGCAGAAGGAGGGAAGGCATGTGGCGGGAGCTCACCTAATGTGCACATTGTGAGGGTGTACGACACGCTCCCTGGGTGAGGGACTCTTTTGCAAATGGAACTTTAGGCTGGAAGTGAAAACAATGTAACCTAAAAATTTGTACCCTCATTAATTTGAAATAAAAAACAAATTAAAAAAAAAACCTTTCATCAATATCAATATCCGTTTCTTTTTTGCTGAAAATATCAGCTGCTTTAGGTCTTTCTTTTTATTTTTTCTTTTTTTTTTTTTTTTTTGTAGAGACAGAGTCTCACTTTATCACCCTCAACAGAGTGCCGTGGCGTCACACAGCTCACAGCAACCTCCAATTCCTGGGCTTAGGCGATTCTCTTGCCTCAGCCTCCCAAGTAGCTGGGACTACGGGCGCCCGCCACAACACCCGGCTATTTTTCTGTTTTGCAGTTCGGGCTAGGCTGAGTTTGAACCTACCACCTTCGGTATATGGGGCCAGCGCCCTACTCAATGAGCCACAGGCGCCACCCTTCATTTTTTTTTTTTTTTTTTTTTTTGAGACAAATTCTCACTATGTCACCCTTGGTAGAGTGCTGTGGCATTACAGCTCACAGCAACCACCAACACTTGGGCTTAAAGGATTCTCTTGCCTCAGCCTCCCAAGTCACTGGGACTACAGGTGCCTGCCACAACACCCACCTATGATTTAGGTCTTTTCCCCTTCATAGACACACATATTTAACTTTTTAGGTGACCAATAAAAAGCAGAATGTGTTCTTCTGGCAATGAGAAGAGGTAAGCTCTCATCTAATGGGCACAAGGTAGGGGTATATCGCACACCTGCTGGGTGAGGGGCCCAATTACAACTTGGACTTTACCTAACAGATGCAAACAGTGTATCCCAATTGTATCGTCATAGTAATCTGAAATAAAAAAAGAAAAAGCACTTAAAATCTGCAAATATGATATGAACACATAAACACCCTGGTTATAGCTCCTTGGATTATATTTATAAAAAAGTATATTAAAAAAGAATGGGGACCAGAAAATAAACTTCAGTTGACACACTGAAATGACAAATTCAATAAATTATTTTTGTAACAACTATGAGTAAATAGAGATATAAAAATAAATATAATTAATATTGTCGATCTCCTTGAAAAAGTACCTTGTTTTAACACATATTGAATCTTACAAGGCTGTCACATTATATGCTCCCTCACCTTCCCAATACACAGGCACAGAGTAACAGATGGTGTACTTCTCCCCTTTGGCAGCACTCTTTTTTTTTTAAATGTATTTTTTATTTTTTTTATTAAATCATAAACACATAGATCATGTATACATTAATGCTTTTATGGGGTAAAGCGTGCTGATTTCATATAAATTAGGAATGCTTACATCACACTGATTAGTATATACCTCATCTCATTTACTGAGTTATTGTCTTAAGACATTTATACTCTAAACTAATAGATCCGACATGTACCCTTGCATTCTGTGTTACAACCTATATGTAGTCATATTCGCTAGAGGCTTAGAAGACTTACTAAGAACTAGACTTGTATTACTTCTCAATCATGACTTGTTAAAAAAGATGTAATGATGTTATTTAAGAAGACCTGATTCAGTGTCCCAGTGACCACCACTAACAAGCTATGTGACTTGGGGTAGTCATTTATCCTTATTTATCCTTTCCAGCTATCTCTTTCTTCTTTTTTCTTTTCTTTCCTTCCCATTCCATTCCTTTCCTTTCTTTTTTCCTTGTCTCTCTTCCTCTGCAGTTTTTTCTCTCTTTCCCTCCCCCTCCCTCCCTCTGTCTTTCTCTTTTTTTCTTTTCTTTTCCTTCCCTCCCTCCTTCCTTCCTTACCTCTTTCTTCCCTCCCTCCCTCTCTTCCTTCCTATCTTTCTTTTTCTTTCTTTCTTTTTGTTTTATTTTTCAGTGTAGGGCCACCATGCCTGGCTAATTTTTTCTTTATTTTAATTTTCTGTAAAGACAGGTGCTACTTTGTTGCCCAGGGTGGCCTCAGAGTCCTGACCCCAGGCATCCTCCACCCTTAGCTTCCAAAGTGCTGGGATTTTCATAGGTGTGAGCCGCTGGGCCTGGCCTGTTACTGTTTTTGTTGTTAATTTTTATTACTTCCTTGAGTCCAGGTTTCTCTAACTTCTGTAGGTTGATTTCATAAGTGAAAGCACGTAGTTCCTTGTCTCGTATGATCTTGTACTCTTTAATATACAGGAATGTTCAGACCTTCAAACAGCTTCAGGAAACACGTTCTAAATGTAACATGTCTATTTATTTAGTAAAACAGTATAATCTTTCATTTTTATATATTTAGCTTTTATTTTTTTTTTAATTTTTCTTAACTGCCCTGCCCACAAAATGTCATTTCCTTTCACTTCTTTTCTAATCACCAGACAATGACAACCGCACAAATTTGCTTGCAAAACTGTCTGTTCTTATGCACGTTAAAAAATTAACTTTCTAAAATAGAAGCTCCGATTTCCATTGTCACACTTGTGAGGCGATAAAGCAATAAGTCTGCAATGTGAGGCATACAGTTAGAGTCCTTCCTTCTTTCCTTCCTTCCTTCCTTCCTTCTTTTCTCTCTATTTTTCTTCCTATTTTTTTCTGTCAGGCCTCACAAAAACAAGTACTTCACCAACAAATAAAGGCGGTAATACAGGCTTAGCTTTTGAAATACTGCAAATAAAGTTAGAGAAAGTGGCAGCTCTCTGCTCTTCCAAATATGAAATATCGGCTGTGAAAAGAGATTATTGTTTTTCTACCTTCCCATTTGTTTTTTCTCCCTAAATTTGTTGAAATATATATATATATATATTTCAGTGACCCAAACACAATATAAAACACAAGCTACTTAAAGATTCATAGTTTTTTTTCTTTCTTTCTTTTCTGCTTCAGGAGTTCCAATTGCAATCGTAATATATTCACTAATAAGCTTATCTAGATGAAGCTAATGCACATGATTCGTTGGAATTTAGAGAAGTAAATTAAAAAATAATGGGGATTTCTTAATGTTTAGGAAACATCATGAATTCTATTAGAAAGAGGGAAGTAGAAGGAGAAGAAGCCGCTTTGTGCCAGCTTTCCAGGCTAGCTTCTTTCTCTACTATATAATTTGGTGGCTAACCTGGCATATTCTGTAGTTGTTTAAAGCACATTTATTGAATGTTTTATAATTATGTGTTTTCCCTGTTTGCTTGGGTAGGTGACCTTTGGTTCAGCTTCTGTGTATGTACACAATTTAATTGAAGCTTTTAAAGAGTTCTAAGAAAATGGAATTAGTTTTCAAGATATTGTCTCTCAGAGAAATCTAGCCAGGAGGTGCGAAGGTCCTGGGGTTAAATGGCTGTGTGTAATGGTAGGACTGTATCATTTATTTTCTCTACTTCATTTTCTCTTCTTTTCTTTTCCCTTTTGCCATACATTGTACCTTTTTCTTGCTGGTAAATATGTATTGTGATTTAACTAGAAACCAGGACTAATAGAATCAATTAGACAGGATTTTAAAGAGTAAGGTAGACAGGTATAAGCAAATAGATTAATTTTATATATAATGAATAGCACAACCACGAAATATGGTATAATCATCTATAGCTGCTTTCAAAAGGTCACATGGCAAATTACGCCCTGAGACATTATTTATAAAGTCAATACTATTTTTTAAAAAATTATTTTCAGCAGAACATTATTTTTATGGCATGAGTTGCATTTTTTTTTTAACTGAAAACAGTTATTCAAAACTAAAGTAGGACAGCTCATAGCTTAGTGGGTAGGGCACCAGCCACACGCACCCAGGCTGGTGGGTTCGAACCTGTCCTGGGTCAGCTAAACAACAAAGACAACTGCAACAAACAAATAGCTGAGCATTGTGTCGGGCACCCATGGTCCCAGGTACTTGGAAGGCTGAGGCAAGAGAATCGCTTAAGCCCACGAGTTTGAGGTTGTTGAGAGCAGTGATGCCATAACACTCTACTGCAGGTGACATAGTGAGATTCTGTCTCAAAAACAACAAAACTAAACTAAAGAACAATATAATCAAGTTGCATTATTTTGGGTAACAACTTTGTGTTCTTAGTAAAAATAATGAAATATACAGCTGGGTGTTGTGGGGAGTGCCTGTAGTCCCAGCTACTCGGGAGGCTGAGGCAAGAGAATCGCCTAAGCCCAGGAGCTGGAGGTTGCTGTGAGCTGTGTGACGCCACAGCACTCTACTGAGGGTGATAAAGTGAGACTCTGTCTCTACCAAAAAAAAAAAAAAAAAAAAGCTGTAAAAAAAATAATGAAATATAATTTAGAGAAAAGGGGATATATTTCATAGGCTCTTAATTGATTGGAATCTCTGAAAGCAGAGTTCCAGATAACACAACTAACATCGCTAACACAATGTGTGGACTTCAGAGGGGCCGGCTGTCAGTGCACTTATTTGCATGTTTAGGTCCAAGTATGTTTGTAAATAAATCAGGTTCAACCTTATAGAGTAGCATTTATACACTTGTGCTATTAGTCTACGACACTACCTATCTATTTTATATATTGAAATAAATGATGAAAAAGAGAATTAAAGAGAGAGGTCTGATTAAGTCTCATGTATGGCAATAAAATTCAGCTAGACTACAAACACATGAATACTACATTCCCCAACATTTATATCTCATACTGAATTGACTTGTTATCATATGACCAAAAAAAACTGTTCTCTATTTTGATGCATTATGTCTATTAGCTTTTTTAAAAAGTCAGTGCCCAGAACAGTGGGGAAACTGAACAGAATTAGATGCCATGAGACAAGGAAGAAGAAAAATGCAGTCTAACCTGTTCAAAGTTTATTTACATTTAAAATAACAGAACTTGACTATGAATCGTAAACAAATTCTTAAGTATGGGCTGGTCCAAAATTACATTGTTTGCTATTGCAAAAGATAAATAAGGTATTATTCCATCCTTTTCCCTGACTCCACGGTGCTTGTTCTTAGTACGTAATAACAATTTCTCACTTGCCTTGCTATTCTCAGATTAGAAATTCATCCTTTGTTACCAAATAGTTAGAGAACGCATGTGTCTATCTCCTTCTTCTGTTTTTTTTTTTTTTTTTTGTCTATCCAGTATACATCCTCCTTTCTTCTGTTTTAGCATAAATTATCTACACTGTGTCCATTGGTCAGCTATAATCTGCCTGTAATAATAGAATCTGAATGAGACCTTTGCACCTCGGTGCAGCTGAATGAATATATGACTTGTATTCACAATGGGGGCTGGGTAAGGGAGGCAGAGACCGTGAGTGTTCATACCAGTCATGGAGGGGAGCTGTATGTCATTTCCAGCTGGAGACATGGCTGTGGTACCATTGACAGCATCCAATATCTGGTGGTGGAAACTGACACCATCACAGAGGAAGCAGAATGATTGTTACCCCCAGAATGGCAAGATTTTTATTTATTAATTTCAATGAATATTATACCTCACTGTGGCCCCAACACTGTTCTAAATACTTTGCATTGATTAAACTCATTTATTCTTCATTAAAAGTATCTGAAGTAGGCACTATTTATATCCCCATTGCACAGAAATAATAAGAAATAGAAAACATAAGTAAATTATGTCAAACAAAGCAGTTGTTAAGTGGCTGAATTGGGATTCAAACCCATGTAGCTTGTCTTTGCGTCTTAGTCCTTAGCCAATTTGCCATCTACTTCCCTTTGCTCTGGTTTATTTTCCACGACTGGTAGCAGAGTTTTCTGGTAATTATTTGAGTTATATATTTTCATGCTTAAAATATCCAGATTCAGTTTCAGTTGCCTACAGCTAAAATCCCTGCCTGTTCCCGTAGTTATTCCACAAATGAATTAGCTGTAATGTCTTAAGGAAATCAATTAACGTGGCTTATACATATACATTTGAATATTCACAAATATTCTTATTTACTCTTTAAGCATATTAAGAATAAAATGAAATAATGTTTGGAGAACAACTTTTCAAACTAAGAAGATTAGATCAATTTTCATTTCACATCAATAAACATTATTTCTAACCTCTGGGATGCAACCTCCTTATAGCAGCATGGAAACATGACCCACTGGCTACTACCGTTCATCTGCCCTTGTCCAGGCAAGAAAACAGAAACTACTGAAGCTATTCAAAATATATTATAAGGAATTGGTTATATTTAATAAAGGTATTGGAAATTTTTGAGAAGTGAAAAAGGGAAAAGTGGCTTAACTTAGATTTCTGAAACTATGGGAAACCCCTGCTGCCCATTGTCAAAAAATGAAGCTGAAAGGGGATATGATTGGAGAATAGTAGTTATAGGAACCCCTTTTTTTCCCTTGTGGCTGAACACTTGGTGCTAAGAACCAAAATTAGTTATCTGCTATATTACATTAAATGCTAGAACCATTTTAATGTATAGCCATTAAATGTATTATTTTTCTTAGTAAATTGTTTCTAAGTCTATTAAATTATTGTTGGTTGCAAGCAAATTTCAGGTGGGATTCTACTAAGGATGAGTACCATACTCTACTTCATTTTAATGAGAAAGCTGATAAGATTATTGAAAAAATTAATTGATATTTCATCAGTTCTGTGTACGGGGGCTTGTTTTTGGTCAGGCTAATTTACAGTCTTGGTTGAGGTCGCGGTTGCTCTTTGAAAGCAGCGCCATGATACTTCCCAGTTTCAGAGCAGGAACACGTCTTTGAGACATTCTGTTTTAAGTCAGTATGGTATAGAACTCTTATAGAAGTCCTATAAAAAATTTGTAATTCACTCTTTCTTTTCTATCTGCAAGTCCTCACAAACTATCAAAGCAACCGAAATAGCATCTCTGTTTCATCACACAGGAAGGCATGGGTCTGTCTGTGCATTAATGATATGCTGTATTGTAAGAACCAATATGGACTTAAAGCATAGCCATAGCTGCCATTTGATTAGTTTCAGAGAAGAAATTTTCTTGGCGATCCTGCTAAAAAGTTTTTTGGGCAGTTATTTTTCAACACCTAAAGGAACATCCCTGAAAAACAGTCTACCTAAAACATTGCCTTGAAATGTCACTTCAGAGTATATTGATAGTTAATTTACCTTAATGAATATCTGGAGATACAGTGCCATCAAGAATCAATAGATTAACAGGTCATTTTATGGGTATGGCAACGTTTAAATGTACAAAAACGTTCTTCCTTTCTTTACCAACAATATTTTAGTCATTTCTTTTATGCATATTTGTTTACTCTCAATTTGACCAAACAAAATGTTATCAATATTCGTTGAGTATTTTGTCAGAAAAGTGCATTCCTCAGCATATTACATATGTCATCTGATTTTATTTAGTAAAAATCCTGTGGGAACATTAATGACCATTTTTACACTTAAGAAATTCGAGACTCAGAGAGCTTAGAGCCAGGAAATGGAGGAGCTGAATCGGTATCCACAAATATTTTGATTCTAAAGCAAATATAAATTTCAACACTGCAAATTGCACGAAAAATTCCTTGAAGGAAAAAAAAATCAAAACTGCTACTACCTACATATAATAAGCCCATATAATTTGGTTTCTATGTTTCTAAAACAAAAACAGGAATTTTATGACATCTAAAGTGTATGTGTTCTATTTTATAGATAAAAAATGGTGAAGTTGGGAGAGAAACCTTTATCACAGATTATGGTCTCTCGGCAGCACTACTGAGGTCCCTGCAGACTCTCCTGGGACCTGGATTCATGTTTGTATCCAGAAAGGGGATAAGAGGCCACAGAAACAGTGTCCAGTGTGAAGAATGTGAAGGAGAAAGAAAGAACATAGTTGTAACAGTGAAGAAAGGTCCATAGCAAAGGACCTATGACAGGTCCATAGCATGACCTGTCATAGCATCGGAGGTCATCAAGAGCTGGGCTCAGCTGGAGAGAGCTGAGCGGCCAGGAGGGCAGAGTCGTGGATCAAGGCAACCAGCCTACGTGAACACAGCAGCCACCCCGTTAGTCACAGTGATAGTCCAAACAAGACACTAAACAGGGGAAAGTGGTGCACGCCTCAGTGTCCAATTTCCCCAGCACAATGGCCCCAGGCAAGGGTCAGGTGGATCAACCCCACGTGGTTATCATCTTATTGTCAGGGAGCCTTGGACCAGAGGTCCCTGACATTTTATGGATGAGTGGGTTGAGCAGAGAAAGAGAAAGGAAGAGCTAAAAGTAGACATTTACTGAGCACTGAGTCTGAGGAGGGGAAAGTGTCCTGAAGGCTCCTCCAGCCTCATAAGGAAAGCAGCAGAGGCACTTGAGGGAGGCCGTAGCTGACGTGACCTATGACGAGGCCCACAGTGTGGTGACCACTGGAGAGCTCAATGTCCTACTTGCAGGATTGGGTAGATCGTACCATAGAAAATCAGCAAAGAAACATGGGATTTCATCTATGCTATAGACCAAATGAACCTAACAGATATTACAGAACATGAACCTGATGGATATTATAGAACATGAACCTGATGGATATTATAGAACATGAACCTGACAGATATTATAGAACACGAACCTGACAGATAATACAGAACATGAACCTGACAGATATTATAGAACATGAACCTGACAGATAATACAGAACATGAACCTGACAGATAATACAGAACATGAACCTGACAGATAATACAAAACATGAACCTGATGGATATTACAGAACATGAACCTGATGGATATTATAGAACACAAACCGGACAGATATTACAGAACACGAACCTGACAGATGTTACAGAACAGGAACCTAACAGATACTACAGAACACGAACCTGACAGATAATACAGAACACGAACCTGACAGGTATTATAGAACACGAACCTGACAGATATTACAGAACATGAACCTGATGGATATTACAGAACATGAACCTGATGGATAATACAGAACATGAACCTGACGGATAATACAGAACATGAACCTGATGGATAATACAGAACATGAACCTGACAGATAATACAAAACATGAACCTGACAGATAATACAGAACACAAACCTGATAAATATTACAGAACATGAACCTGATGGATATTATACAACATGAACCTGACAGATATTTCAGAACGTTTCATCCAGCAGCTGTAGAATGTGTGTTCTTCTCAGCCCAGAGGTCATTCTCAAGGACAGATCATTCATTAAGCCACACACACACACAGAAAAAAAAATCTTAAAAAATTCAAAAAAATAGGCTCAGCACCTGTGGCTCAAGAGGTTAAAGCACCAGCCACATACACCTGAGCTTATGGGTTCGAATCTAGCCAAAGAACAATTACGGCTGCAACCAAAACATAGCTGGTGTCCCATCCCGCGGGACACAGTTATTCGTGGGGACGAGGGGGACCGAGCCTGAAAGAGAATGGGCGAGAAAGAGAGAACGAGACCAAGCAGGTTTCTTGTCAAGGTCTGTTTAATGGCGGCGGGAAGCCAGTTTTTAAAGCTTACAA
>CAUYON010066396.1:0-18691 GCA_963573935.1 Arctocebus calabarensis | reverse complement strand
TTAAACAAAGAAACATCAACTGCTAATCCTTACCTTAAATTTACACAATTCTCTCTTTCCCTTATACTATGTGCATTAATAATATAGAATTTAAGGCAGGGTTCAGTGGCTCATGCCTGTAATCCCAGCACTTGGGAGGCCAGGGCAGGGGATTGCCTGAGTTCAGAAGTTCGAGACCAACCTGAGCAGGAGTGAGACCCCATCTCTAAAAAAAATAGGCACCGTGGCGGGTGCCTGTAGTCCCAGCTACTTGGCAAGAGAATCACTCGAACCCAAGAGTTTGAGGTTGCTGTGAGCTGAGATGCCATGGCACTCTACCAAGGGCCAAGTGACATCCTGTCTCAAAAAAAAAAAAAAAAAAGTTTGTGTACGTCCTTCTTGGATGTTACCAAATCCTGCATGTAAAAGCATGTGTATTTGTTCTTACACATTCTGTTTCACCCTGATACTTTTGTAGTGACTGATCTCTAGTAATTACGTTTCAGTAGATTGAGTGACTAAAGCACTTTACACATCGTCTTTTACAGTACTGTCACTATGTTGCTGGGCTGGTGGGAATTGGCCTTTCACGTCTCTTCTCGGCCTCAGAGTTTGAAGACCCTTTAGTTGGTGAAGATGTAGAGCGCGCCAACTCGATGGGCCTGTTTCTACAGAAAACAAACATCATTCGAGATTATTTGGAAGACCAGCAAGAAGGAAGAGAGTTTTGGCCTCAAGAGGTAGCGGATTCAGATTTGGGGGTGAAAATAATTTTAGACATTCTCTGAAAACAAACTATACTTAACTTCATTGTTTTAAATAAATCTTTTTTTTTTTTTTTTTTTTTTTTTGAGACAGTCTCACTATGACCCTTGGTAGAGTGCCTTGGCATTACAGCTCACAGCAACCTCAAACTCTTGAGCTTAAGTGATTCTCTTGCCTCAGCCTCCCGAGTAGCTGGGACTACAGGCACCTGCTATAATGCCTGGCTATTTTCTTTTGGAGTTGTCTTTGTTAGCTGGCCCAGGTGGAGTTTGAACTCGCCACTCTTGGTATATGTGGCTGGCACTGTAACCATTGTGCTACGAGTGCTGAGCCATTTTAATAAATCATTTAAAACGGTTTTTCTCTTTTTTTTTTGAGACAGAGTCTGACTTTGTTGTCCTTGGTAGAGTGCTGTGGTGTCACAGCTCACAGCAAACTCAAACTTTTGGGCTCAAACCTCAAGTGATGCTCTTGACTCAGCCTCCTAAGTAGCTGGGACTACAGGCGCCCATCACGATGCCCGGCTGTATTTTGGATGTAGTTGTCATTGTTGTTTGGCAGGCCCAGGCTGGGTTTGAACCCGCCAGCTCCGCTGTATGTGGCTGGCACCCTAGCCGCTGAGCTACAGGCACCAAGCCATAGAAATAATTCTTAATAAAATCTAAAAAGATGCTCAGTCATATTCCTAATAAAAAATTCACCTTTAAACTACCCTGACCTTAAATTGCTCTAAAGCTTCCCAGGCGACTCATGTGTAGCCAAGTTGGAGACACAGCTCTTGTCTGTCCCTCTTTTCTTGATACCAGGGCTCAGAGAAAGGAGGAGGCTTATCTAAGGACATACCTGGTGAATCTGGCTCCCTGGAAGTAAAGAGGCAGTCTCCCGGCTCACAGGCCAGTGCCTGACCACCAGCCCACACTGTCTCACAGACAGATCCACCGAGGGTGTGTGATTCATGAGCACAGAGACACAGATCCTTGTTCTTCTGACTCACTTCCTTTGTCCGTGAAATGGAATAATTTATACCACAGGGTAGTGCTGTGAAAAAATGAGATAAACTACAGCACAGAATGCTTAGTAAATAAATCTTCCGGACATTTCATAAAAATGGAATCATATAATAGATGGTCATTGAATCCTTCCACTGGGACATTTCTTCTAGAACAGTGGTTCTCAACCTTCCTAATACCACAGTGTATTTTCATTATTAAAAAGGGGTCGCGATGCAAAGGTTGAGAACCGCTGTTCTAGAAGCTCAGGCTTCTTTTAAGGGAAAACAGTTCCTCAAGACCACACTCTGGGCACTAGGAATGGGCTGTTCTGTCTGTGTGTGTATCTGAGTGTGTATATATTGTTAAAGCTGAAACCTCGTGGTCTGTGTGTGTGAGAGAAAGTGTGAGTGTGTGTGTATTTTTAAAGCTAAAATACCTTGGGCTGGTCTGTGTGTGTGAGTATGTGTTGTTAAAGCTAAAATACCTTGTGAGTTGATGATGGCATTTTCAGTTTAAACTCAGGACTAGGATTGTTACCTGATCTGGTCCATATTACATCTCTACCTCTTCCTCACTAAGATTCATATTTCTCAGAGAAACAGAAAACAATAGCACATCCCATAATTACTCATTTCCTTTTTTTTTTTTTTGAGATAGTCTCATTCTATCTCTGGGTCGAGTGCTGTGGCATCATCACAGCTCACAGCAACCTCATTCTCTTGAGCTCAGGTGATCCACTTGTTGCACCCTTCTGAGTAGCTGGGACTACAAGGTGCCTACCATGATGCCCGGCTAGTTTTTTTATTTTCCGTAGAGACGGGGTCTCGCTCTTTATCAGCCTGGTTGGTCTCCAACTCCTGAGCTTGGGTGATCCCCCTGCCTCAGTCTCCCAGAGGACTAGGATTATGGATATGAGCCACCCCGCCCGGCCCTATTCACTTGCTTTTTCCCACATTACACATCCTGCAGTCTCCGAATAGTGACAATAATACACCGTCACCAATATGATCACAATTGAAATCTGTTTGCCTCTGGTAGCCCAGTTTCCTATTTTTTATGGTTGGATTTATACCTAAGTTGTCATGTCAGAGGTTCACTACTGACTATATCTCCCATTCCTCCCTGATTTAGTCTCAGTTTTATGCTCACCCTTAATCTTTACGTTGATGACTCTGGGTACTCTGGTATCTGAACCTTATGCTCTGGTAGGTAGGAAGGACCCAGTAATTTCCCATATTTCTTACATATTGATCACAGTTAGTGTCTTTATATTTGATGGTAAGGTTTTTGGGGGGTTGGGAGAGACAGTCTCACTTTGTTGCCCCTGGTGGAGTGCCATGGTGTGATAGCTCACAGGAACCTTAGACTCTTGGGCTCAAGTGGTCCTCTTGCCTCAGCCTCCCAAGTAGCTGGGATTACAGGCACCCGCCATAACGCCTAGCTATTTTTATTTTGTTTTTTGATTTTTTTATTTTTGAAACTGAGTCTCACTTTGTTGCCCCAGGTAGAGTGCTGTTGTGTCATAGCTCACAGCAACCTCAGACTCTTAGGCTCAAGCAATCCTCTTGCCTCAGCCTCCTGAGTAGCTGGGACTGCAGGGGCCCACCACAATGCCCGGGTATTTTTAGAGACGGGGTCTCTCTTGTTCAGGCTGGTCTCAAACCTGTGAGTTAGGCAATCCATCCGCTTTGGCCTCCCAGAGTGCTGGGATTATAGGCGTGAGCCACCGCGCCAGGCCACATCCAGGCTGAGCAGGAGATGTAGATGGATGACATTGGCCTCATACCAGTTGCTGAAGCCGAGTACATGGAGGTTTGTTAACTTTTCTCTAGGTTCTGCCAAATAATCTGAGTATCATCTATCTGAGAGAAAGAATGGATAACCAATTGGATGTACAGGAGAATCCCCACCTGGTCAATTATTTTGAGGAATGTATAAGGTTCCTAAAAAATAAGCATTATTTTTAGGCAGCTTAAGAATTACCTAAGAAGCCAGGCATTGTGGTGGGCGCCTGTAGTCCCAGCTGCTTGGGAGGCTGAGGCAAGAGAATTGCTTGGGCCCAAGAGTTGGAGGTTGTTGTGAGATGTGACACCACAGCACTACCCAGGGCGACACAGTGAGATTCCTGTCTCACAAAAAATAAATAAATAAATAAATAAATAAAAGGCTTGGCTCCTGTAACACAGTGGTTATGGCGCCAGCCACATATACCGAGGTTGGCGGGTTCGAACCCAGCCTGGGCCAGCTAAACAACACTGACAACTGCAAGAAAAAAATACCCGGATGTTATGGCAGGCACCTGTAGTCTCAGCTACTTGGGAAGCTGAGGCAAGAGAGTCGCTTGAACCCAACAGTTAGAGGTTGCTATGGCCACAGCACTCTACCAAGGGCGGCATAGAACTACCTAAGAAAAGGCTGGGTGCAGTGCTTCCCGCCTGTAATCCTAGCATGCTGAAGCTGAGGCAGGTGGATTGCTTAAGCTCAGGAGTTAGAAAAACTAGCTCTGTGTGTGTGTGGTGGGTGCCTATAGTTCCAGCTACTCAGGAATCTGAGGATTGCTCAATCCCAGGAATTTGAGATTGCTGTGAGCCATGATACTCATGATATTATGACACTGTCTCAAAAAAAAGAATTACTTAAGAATCCAAGTAAATTATTTGCAATCCTCTGAGTAGTATTGTTAAAAGTCCTCAAACACCCTTGGAGTTGAGGGTGTTATTTTACTTTCATTTTATCAGGATTCGGGGAGGTAAGGTGCTCAGCATGCCGACTTAGCACGTTTCCCCAGATGTGTTCAGCACCTTACCACAGTCAGGAATGTCATATTAATGGATGAGCACTCTGAGCCGTTTTGAGGCTGTTTAATGTTTAACCTGCAGTTCTGTTGTAGCTGACTTTGTGTACAGCTGGCTGTTTTTTCAGGCATAGAGCAGGGCTCTAACAGAAGACATCTTTAGTGTGAGGTCCTCAAAGTATTGCCTAGTACCTGCTCCACTAATTGTCCCCTAAGGGGCACTTCCTGAATACTTACCTCACTCCCTCGCTGGTAGTTCCGACTGAGCCCTTACTGTAGTCATAAATAGCTACTGGACAGAGCTTAAAATGGATGCGAGCTTGGTGAACAATGAGTCAGTAGCTAAGAGAGACTTTACTGTAAATCAGAGTTCTTATCCACAAAGATCTGTTCATATCGTTTGTAAAGTCTCTGCACATATTGACTTGTTCTTTAATATTCTTCTCTACTTAGGTTTGGGGCAGGTATGTCAAGAAGCTGGGGGATTTTGCTAAGCCAGAGAATATTGATGTGGCCGTGCAGTGCCTGAATGAACTTATCACCAACGCCCTACACCACATCCCCGATGTCATCACTTACCTCTCCAGACTCAGAAACCAGAGTGTGTTTAACTTCTGTGCTATTCCGCAGGTATGGCATGAGACTCTTACTGGAGTGTGTGAGAAATAGAGGGTGGGGGAAGAGGGGCTTTTGCTGTGCTGTATCCAAGGATATGACTTCATAAAGAAATGACTCCAGTTGATCTTCTTGTGCTGGGGGTTTCACGGAACCCCCTTCCTTCCAGCCATCACACTCAGCTCAACTTCAAGCTAAAGTCTGATCCTTTCCAGAACTTTGCTTCTAGATTTACTCTTCTTTCTGCAGCTGTTCTAAACTGGTTAGATTCTTGTCTCCACAATTAAGTTGAGAGCTTTGGCTTAGATTTGTGGGGAATGCTGGGTAAAACGTAGGTGGAACCTGTTGTCATGAAAGTCTTAAGCTCCTAACTATTGCTGTCCTTTTCCTAGACTCAAGATAATAAAACCTAATCCCGAGAACCTAGCCCCTTCTAGATGAGAAGCTTACTCTTTTTAATCATATTTACCAGTTATTTTGGATATTAAATAAGTAAAGAAAATCATCAAATTTGACTGATTTGGAAACTTGGCTTGATCTTATCCTAGTGACCAATTTTGAAGGGTGATTGAAATAAAATGCCCATCTTAGGTTTCTGTTTATCCTAAAAATAATTTACCTTTGAGCATAGGAAATCACTTTCCTTCTGGTCCTTCCTCCAGCATTATTTTTAAATATATAATGAATTACGTTTTTGTAGGGAAAATAGAAAACTGAAATAAATGCCTTTCAGATAGTATTTTGAAATACAGTAGCGCCTCCCTACATTGAACGCCTCCTCACATTGACCAGACCCGCACCACGTGTCCCTGTATCAGTACAGTTGGCCTGGCTCCTTATGTTGACCACCTCCAAGTGCTGACCAGTTTTTATAGTCCTTGGGTGGTCGCCTTGCATAGGTTCTGTTGTATGTATTTTATATCTAATAAACCATTGCCCTAGCATGGAAAAATGTTGGATTTACTTGTGTTTGTTTTTTCCAGATAAAATGGAACTTTTGTGGGTAAACTATAGAATACTTGAAGACTCTCTTCTTGTTATCTGTAGGTAATGGCCATTGCTACTTTGGCTGCCTGTTACAATAATCAGCAGGTGTTTAAAGGGGTAGTGAAGATTCGAAAAGGACAAGCAGTGACCCTGATGATGGATGCCACCAATATGCCTGCTGTGAAAGCTATAATATACCAGTACATGGAAGAGGTGGGTTTTTATTTAACTATCTGGATAATTTGTAGCTGCTTTTTTAATTTAAATCATGTAACTATTTAAATATATGGTGTCTGGATATTAGATGGCCCTAACAACTCACTGTGCTCTGACCTAAAGAGGCAGGAATCCGTATCCTTTACTAGGAAAAGAGTGTAAGCACAGGAGTTGAGTCAATTGTTGAGAGCTGCACAATGCATAAGAGGAGATAAGCAAGGCTAGAGGATGGACTTTTGAGAATCATATTTTTTGAGCTGGAGCATGATGTTGGAGTCCGGCTGAGCTTCTGATTCATGGATGAGGACTGTGATGTTGAGGCCGGTGTGTGCTGTTGCAGCACGTGACTGAGTGGATCTCACATTCCAATCCGTGTGTCCTGACTCAGAGTCTAGTACTTTCCATTGCACCATAGGCCGCCATTGAGAAACCACAGTAGGGAAGTTAGGCAAAGGAAAGCCATTTTGTTGCAATTACTTCTGAAAAGTTGTATTTTTTTTCTGAAAATTTTATTTCAAATGCCAGAACCACCCTATAAAACAAAATATACCTGCTCAAGTTAGGTCTCCAATTATGGAGGGTGTAATATTTGACTAGGTTAAAAAAACTTGGAGTCTAGGGTGGCACCTGTGGCTCAAAGGAGTGGGGCACCGGCCCCATATGCCAGAAGCGGTGGGTTCAAATCCAGCCCTGACCAAAAAAAAAAACTGCAAAATAAACAACTTGGAGTCTAGAACTCTCTCCAGTCTGTAGACCCTAGAGCAATGGTCCCCAAATGGAAGCGATTTGCCCCCTTCTCCCAGGGCACAGTGGGCAATGTCTGGAAACATTTTTGATTATTATAACTGGCAGGGGTAGAAGCTACTGTCATCTGGGGACTGGTGGCCCAGGATGGTGCTGACGAGACCCCCATGTGGACATTACCATTTCTACCAGAGGCACCTATAGGTCTGAGAGAAGACCGAGTCTTTAGAAAAATCCTAGAGACTAGGTGTGGTGACTCACATCTGTAATCCTAGCACTCTGGGAGGCCAAGGTGGGTGGATTGCCTGACCTCTCGAGTTCAACCAGCCTGAGCCAGAATGAGACTTCTAAAAATAGCTGGGTGTTGTGGTGGGCACCTGTAGTCCCTGCTACGTGGGAGTTTGAGGCAAGAGAATCACTTAAGCCCAGGAGTTGGACGTTGCTGTGAGCTATGAGGCCACAGCACTCTACCAAGGGTGACAAAGTGAGACTCTGGCTTAAAAAAAAAAAAGAAAAGTTCTAAAATTCCTTTAATGACTAGATGAAAGTATTTAGCTATTGACCAAAAAGTTACTGCCAGTGAGTATGTCCAGTTTGCCATATGGCCAGCACTTCTTTTGAGCTTCTGCGTGCCTGGTGTGACAGAGTATGGGGGTTCTAGTAATCTCTGAGAACCTTCTGGGTAGAACCATAATTTGGACTCGAGTTTGTTCAGTTTCAGAGCCTGTGCCATTAACCCCTATTTCAAGGGGTTCAGTTACCTTTCTAAAGTAGAAGGAACTGTATCATTTAAGGCACTGTTTTCTCTATTTTATATAAATTAGAAACATTTTACACAATGTATAGTTCAGAGAATGTGTTAGTTTTGCAGGTTTTTTTTTTTTTGTTGAGATAGGGTCTCACCCTGTCACCCAGGCTAGAGGGCAGAGGCCTCACCATAGTTCACTACAGCCTCAAAGTCACAGGCTCAAGCAATCCTACCTCAGCCTCCCAAGTAGCTAGGATTATAGGCATGATTACCATGCTCGGCTGATTTTTCTGCTTTTATTTGTTTTTTATTGTGGAGATGGGTCTTGCTCTTGTCCTTGCTCAGGCTGGTCTCGAACTTGTGAGCTCAAGGGATGCTCCAGCTTCACCCTTTCAGAGTACGGGATTATAGATGTGAGCCACTGCGCCCAGCCTCATTCCATAAACATTTATCAAGGGCCTGCTGGATACAGGCAGTGTTAGGCTAGGGACAAAATGGGCAATGAGGCTTGGTGCCCGTAGCTCAGTGGGTAGGGTTCCGGCCACATACACCGGGGCTGGCGGGTTTGAACCTGGCCTGAGCCAGCTAAACAACAATGACAACTACAACAAAAAAATAGCCAGGCATTGTGGCGGGTGTCTGTAGTCCCTGCTACTTGGGAGGTGAAGCAAGAGAATCGCTTAAGCCCTGAGGTTGCTGTGAGCTGTGACGCCATGGCACTCTACCAAGGACGACAAAGTGAGACTGTCTCCTACAAAGAGGGGGGTGGGGAATGAGACAGATGGGGACAACTGCAATTAAGGCATTTATTTGTAAGTGGTAAAGCTAGGAGTCTGTCCATGAGGGTGGCTCTTGGCCCATACTGGAGGTATAGGAAGGTTTTCTAGAAAGCAACACTGGAGTTGAGACTTGGGGGTGGTGAGAGCCGGTGGAGGGGGTGCGCTGGGCCCAGGCCCCAGGCAGCTTTGCACTGCCGTGTGCTGCACACTACAAAGGTCAGGATACTGCAGGTGGCAGGGAGCCCTGGAGGTGCCACACACAGGTTTTAGATCTCTTCAGTGACA
Source organism: Arctocebus calabarensis (assembly GCA_963573935.1). NCBI lineage: Eukaryota > Metazoa > Chordata > Mammalia > Primates > Lorisidae > Arctocebus > Arctocebus calabarensis. The sequence continues at coordinate 9,787 of CAUYON010066396.1, read as the reverse complement.
GTGTGGAGGACAGTCAAGGTTTTCAGCGTTGAGCTTAGATGCAGGAACTCACCTTGGAGGTTGGGCAAGTCCGACCACGGGCACTGAGGACCTGGCCTCAGCAGCTTTGGCTGGGATGGAGAGGAAGGTGTGGAGTCTGTGCATGATGGAGGCTGGGCGGGGAGGGCAGTGGAGCTTCAGGAAGGACTCCAGGGTGGCTCGTAGGCGTCCCTGTGTCTGTGCTTCGTCCTCCGTTGAGCTGTGGCCTTGCTTCCCTAAGTCGCTCTGCCCATCTTTGCAGCACCTTCCTTCTCTCCGTGTTGCTGTGCCAGCACAAACCAACTGTGCTGACTTAATTCTTTGGACACCTACTGCATGCCTGGTACTAAGCTATTGGGGGTGTGAAGATCAGGGTGGCCCAGGGGGTGCCCTCAAGGATCTTGGGAGCTCTGGAGTGCACTGAGCACACTGGTGCCTTCTGGGTGCTCCGAAGGACAGGCTTTGTGGTTGTCAGGCCTGGGCTGACATCCCTGCCTCTCCGGGTGGCTTACTTGGGGTGGCTTTATGTCAGTTCCTTTCATTTCTCTGAGCCTCAGTTTCCTCCTCACTGGTAAAATATGCACAAAATACCTACCTTTTGAGAATTGTTCTAAGATGTAACCAAAGAACATGTTTATAAAGAACCTGGTGTACAGTAGGTACCACTTCCAGTTTTTCTTCTCTGTCTCACAGATTTATCACAGGATCCCCGACTCGGACCCGTCTTCTAGTAAAACAAGGCAGATCATCTCCACCATCAGGACGCAGAATCTTCCCAACTGTCAGTTGATCTCCCGAAGCCACTACTCCCCCATCTACCTGTCGTTTGTCATGCTCTTGGCTGCCCTGAGCTGGCAGTACTTGAGCACACTCTCCCAAGTCACAGAAGACTATGTTCAGACTGGGGAACACTGATCTGCATCTGTCTGGAAGCTGAGGTTCACGGGGAAATGGATTCACTTTTCTCCAAGGATGGATGTTGGCTTCCTTTTATTTTTTTCCTTCCACTTTATCCCCACCTGAGAGAAAGCTGCAACCTTTAGGACCCTGAGATGCCACCGAGGAGAATATAAAATGCCAAGGAAAGGCAGCCGTGCCCTCAGCAGCCTGGTCCTTGGGGTGGTGTCCACGTCGCTGCTTGTCTGACGGCAGAGCATTCTGTGCTGCAGATTAGGGGAAGTGCCCGCATGGGGAACGTCACCAGGTCTTAGTGTGACTCTGGCTAGAATTATAATTAAATGTATTTAATTTGAAGCAACCTTTGACTATTCATCATAGTAGAAAGCGAAGAGTTTTCTCCTGATTTTGTTTTCTTTAGTTGGTTTGAGTGGAGTAAATGTGAATGTTCTAGGTGATACATCCATGGAATAAAATTCTGGGTATTAAGGTATTTTCTCATTTGAAAGGAGTTGAGCTTTCAGAAGGAAACAGCAGGATTGTTTCTGGCCCTGTTGTAATTTGCCTCAGTAAAGAAGCACATTTTGCGGGGAGACATTTTTCTTTTTTAAATTTTTAAAAATTCTTTTAGAATTTTAGAGGGCAGTGTCTATGGTTCAAAGGAGTAGGGTGCCAGCCCCATAGGCCAGAGGTGGCGGGTTCAAACCCAGCCCCAGCCAAAAACTGCAAAAAAAACAAACCCTCTAACATTCTTTCAGAGATAGGTTCTTGCTCTATCACACCTCTGCAACTTAGTGCCCTTGGGCTCAAGCAATCCTCCCACCTCAGCCTCCCAAGTAACTGGAGCTACAGTTGTGTGTCACCACGCCCAGCTAGTTTTTTTTTGTTGTTGTTGTTGTTTTCTGTAGAGACAGGGTCTTGTTATGTTGCCCCAGATGGCCTCAAACTCCTGGCCTTTAGAGATCCTCCTGCCTCAGCCTCCTAAGATGCTGGGGTTACAGGCATGAGCCACAGTGCTCGACCAAAGAAATTTTTGTGATAAAGAATTCAGTTACCCTGTGTGTTTGCCAGGTGCAGTTCACTTGGGAACTTACATGGCCCTGAGAAGGGCGGAGATCAAGAATGGAACGAGGGGCAGCGCCTGTGGCTCAGTGGGTAGGGCACCGGCCCCATATACCAAGGGTGGTGGGTTCAAACCTGGCCCCGGCCAAACTGCAACAAAAAATAGCCAGGCATTGTGGCGGGTGCCTGTAGTCTTAGCTACTCGGGGAGGCTGAGGCTAGAGAGTCGCCTAAGCCCAAGAGCTGGAGGTTGCTGTGAGCTGTGACGCCACAGCACTCTACTGAGGGTGACAAAATGAGACTCCATCTCTACAAAAAAAAACAATGGCGTGCATAAGGGATGAGTGGCCATCTGCAGCCACAGGAAGCCAGTGTGGACAGTCCCAGGAGTGGCGCATCTGGTGGACTCTACGGACTGCTGTTGAGTGAGCAGGCTATCTCCTCTTGTCCTGCCAGCCACTCTACTTTGGGTGGATTCTCTTAGCTGCATTCAGAATTTTCCCCCCTCCCGGCTTTTTTTCTTATCTTAAGTTATCAGCTTATTCACTAAATTTCTCAAGAAAGGTGAAGGATGCTTCCAGGTGATTGGTTTGAAAGCTGAATGGCCCTTAGCCGGATTGTGCCGTGGAGTTTTACCTCTGCCCAGCACAGCAGGGGGTGTGGTGCACCAAGAGGCTCACTGAGAGTCCGGCGTGGGTGAGCAGGACACGCCCAGACTGAAACTCAGTGTTCTAGAACATTAATGCTGTTGACACCTAGCTTACAGTCTCTTCTGCTACAGCCCCCATTGATGACAATCATTGGATCGGCATCATTACAAATGCACTGAGTCTCTTCCTGTGCACTGACACCTCTGAGACGGTTGGCTTGGTGTGGACCCAGGAAGGCTCAGCTCTGGACAAATTTTGTCACAATGCTGAAGCCCGTGTAACCTGCCAAATGGAGCATAAACAGCTATAATAACTTAAGCATCAAAACTTGGTTGAGAAAAAAAGAACTTGGGAGATTTTAAAGACAACTTAGTGGGAAGAGCCTGGGTCTGAGGTGGACATACTGGAAGCTTTTCTCAGCTCAGAGAGTAGGTGATCTCTTAGGTATCTTTCAGCTGTCAAACTGGAATTTTTTCTGTTACCACTGACTTGTACAGAGATCTTAGCTCTCATCCTCTTCTGATGCTCTTTGAAAAACTATTTTCCTTCTGAGTAGCTCCTCTGAGGTTGCCAGATAAAATACAGGATACCCAGTTAAACTTGAACTTCAGATAAACAATTCTATTTTTTAGGAAAATTATACCCCATATATTGCATGGAATATATTTATATGAAAAATTTCCTTATCCAAAGTTCAAGTATTCGGGCATCCTGTATTTCTGTTTGCTAAACCTGGCAGCCCTGCTGTCTACTGCCCACCTTTAACGTAATTAGTTTATAGCATCCCTGACATATTGTCTGGTTCCTACTTAGATGTGGTGTATTTTAAGTTTTCCTCAGAGGAGCATCTAACCCACCTGAATGTAGGGATTGAGAATGAGAAACCCGTGCAGAAAAACAGCTGGGAGTCGGAGGGAGCCTGCCCTCCGCGTGTCAGGGCGGCTGGAGATCTGGTGAAGACTTACTTCTCTCCCTGGCCAGTGGCTGAAGAGCTTCCTGGAGGTCCCCCTCCACCTGCTGAGCCACTTCCTGGGGCTTGGGGGAGTGTGTGGGGAAGAAAGGGAGCCAGGCATCTGCTAATTAATGGCCATTCTAGATTATTCTTTGCAGTTTTGGAAATAGCTCTAAGGCTGTGGTTCTCAAACTTTCCTACGTGTATTAAAATTGTCTGTTTGCTGGGACCACTGATGATGCAGAACTGGTGGTGCCTGCGAACTTGGCATTCCTCTCCTCTCAAGGAATACAGTGATACAGGTGGTGCTGGTCAGGGGAACAGCTGGAAGAACACTGCCCAAAGGCTTACGTGTACCTGGGATCACCTGGGGTCTTGTCCAGAGGCCTGGCATTCTCTCACTGCATTTGTAGCAGCTCCCAGGTGAGGCAGCGTGCTAGTCTTTGGGCCACTTTGTAAGTGTGGCTCTCGGTGTGTTGGAGAGGTGAACTGCCTACCTTTGTTCAGACTTTAGAATTGAACTGTCCTTTATATTTGCCTATGTAAAGACCAGCAAGGCATTGTCCCCTCCATCTGTCATCTCGGAAAGGCCCTCTAACTACTGAATTGAACTGTGGTGAGGGTGACGATCAACAAACAGGTTGTTTGAGGTTGATTAAAAGTATGGCGACACAGCCCAACTATGTGCATTTCAAGGCAGGTCTCACTGGCTCCTTAACATAGCTGTGAAGATGCCCTATGCTTCATTCTGCCACCCCATGTAGTGCAGCCCAGCTAGGGGGCAGGGACGGAGATGCAGGTGGGTACATGGGGCGGGTTGCGGGGGGAACAGCATGGCAATAATCTTTCAACTCAGTTTGGGAGAGGGAAAACTATGTCAGAACTTGATTGAAGTTATGAATGTATTCTAATTGAAATTGTAAGAATAAAGTGATTATGAACTCGTGTCTTTGGTAACCCTTGTTATGCATTTTTTTGAGTGCTTTGGCGTTATCATAGCTCACAACCTCAGACACTTGGGCTTAAGTGATCCTCTTGCCTCAGCCTCGTCAGTAGCTGGAACTATAGGCACCCACCATGATGCCTGGCTAATTTTTCTGTTTTTAGTAGAGATGGGTCTCGCTCTCAGTCAGGCTGGTCTTGAACTCTTGAGCTCAAGTGATCCTCCTGCCTTGGCCTCCCAGAGTGCTAGGATTATAAGTATGAGCCACCTTGCCTGGCCTCAAGTATTTTATAAGTACTAGGATGAATATATGTCACCAAGTTTTCCTAAAACATTCACTAGGGTTTGAGAGTTTGTTTGATGAAGCTTCTGATTCCTAACTTCTGGGTCATTGGAAGTTAAACTTCACAGTGCTTTCAGAGCGAGCTATCCCAACTCCAGTGCTCAGCTAGGGAAGGGAAATACTGAGGTATCTGGTCAGGTGCAGTGGGATGGGCGCTGGTACTGCATTGATTCTCAGGACTAGGCAAAGGAATGTTTCTGACCAGCAATGTAAACCAGTGGCAAACCCTCAGAATACCATACCAGGGTCTGGCCCCAGCCCACACCAACATCGGGGTTCCCAGGTAGACGGACGTGGCTCTGAAGTGGGATGGCATCTTGGTCACGTGAGATTACTCAAGATACGTCCCTGTGCTCGTGGGCAGAATTCCCAGGCTGCCACTAGTCTGTAGCTAATAGGACATGGAGCGACATAGACCATGGTTTGAGAACACAGCTGGGGCAGTGAGAAGTTAAAAGGAGGCTGCAGGAGCCACAAGGGCACCCAGTTCCAGGGCAACATGATTCCGGGGACACAGACGGCACTGGAAGCCTACAAGCCATGACAAACGATCGCAGACTCAGGTGAAGGAGAAACCTTTTATTGGCACAGACATTCCTTGTTAAATTGACAGGGTGAAGCAGTGATTTTTAGAAAACAGTAGAAGCTGGTTTCTCCCCAGCTAGTCCTGTTCTGGTAGTGGTTGTATAGGCTGGGAGGTCAGAAGCAAGCCTCCAGCACTGTTTTGCGTTAAGCCACACCTTCAGGAGGTGATCTGCAAAAGTGCAGAGCTCTTCCAACTATTAGACTTGTTCGTTCACATGATCAGCTTAGGTGCACAAAAAAATAAAACTTCTATTAAAAAAGAATCATGCCAAGGACAAGACCAGAGAAGATTTGCAACATTGCAAAGCTCAGTAGAGGCAGGGCCCTTGGTGGGAGGGCTGCCACACCTCTCTGAACCTATAGCAAGTCTAGAAAGCTGTGTGCTCAGAGGTACTTCTGATAGAGGGCACCTGTTAGGGCTGCTCGTTCCCAGGCGCCAGCCTTGCTTCCTGCGGACAGACACGTGGGGGAGGGGCCCAGGCACCATTGCAGCACTAGCTTGGGGGTGGGAGGACGTGCACCACACTCACAGAGGATTCCAGGTCTGCCATCTGCATATGGCCCTCAGCGCACTGAACGAGCTGGGAGGCAGCTGGGCTGGGGTGTGTTACCTGGGAGGGCAGCTTGGATGCCAGATGCAAGGTTGGGCGCCATCCCGTCCCTCAGGCCCCTCTAAAACCTCTTGTATCTTATGTGAATTCAAGGAATAAAGGACATTTCTAACCCCACCTCAGCCCAGGTGGCTAAATTTAGGGAATGACTTCCAGGCCTGGCCAGACCGGCCCACAGCAGGTCAGATCTTTCCCCAGTACTGTTCAGTGCGTGGGATGCCAGCTACCACTTCTGATTCGATCCCACAGTGGTCCTGTCCTCTGAGGATTCTAAAGAAGCCTGGGAAAGAAGAGAAAGGTGCTTGGAAAACATTCCTGGCTTTGGGGCAGCGCCTGTGGCTCAGTGGGTAGGGCGCCCGCCCCATATACCGAAGGTGGCGGGTTCAAACCCGGCCCTCGGCCAAACTGCAACAAAAAATAGCCGGGTGTTGTGGTCCCAGCTACTCGGGAGGCTGAAGCAAGAGAATCGCCTAAGCCCAGGGGTGGAGGTTGCAGTGAGCTGTGTGATGCCACAGCACTCTACAGAGTGCAATAAAGTGAGAGTCTGTCTCTCTAAAAATAAAAAACTTTCCTGGGTTTTACCCCTGTCCATATATTTGGATTCATCCCTAAAAGACAGGAGTCAGTCACCAAGACGTGGTGGCTCTTAGGATTTTCCCAGTAGCCCAACCCTGAACCCCCCCAAGAGCCCCTAAGACAGCTGTGGACACCTCCTCCATGGACCCCCGCGTCACCCGTTGCAACAAGGCACCCGGGACAGTGACAGCTGTGGCAGGCACCACTGCTCTGGTGCTCAGAGACTCTGCCCTGGTGAAGAAGTCATAGCCCAGCCTCAGTGGGGCCTTGCAGCTGAGAGAGCAGAGAAGGCTGGGGTGGCCACTGCTCTGGCTCCAAGTTCCTGTTCTTGGCAGGAAGGGGGTTGCCACTTACCACCATCACCCCAGTCAGTGTTCCAGGAGTTGGCAACCAGCCAGTAGGGGGTGCCGTTTTCCTCTCCCCAGCCCAGGATGCGGATGGCGTGGCCGCCCATCATGTCTCCTGTCACGTGCTGGTACACTCCTGGGGGGAGATCCGGGACTGAGGCTGGGCCCCCGCCCCACCTCCCTCCCACACACCCAACTCCACAGGACACCCCTAGCCAGGAAAGACAGGTTCCACTGGTGTCCCATCGGAAGGTTCTGGGGGCCGCCATGACATTGGGGGATTAAATGAAGTCCCAAAAGTGTGCTTGTTGGGTGATTTTTAAAAATAAAAGTCCCGATAAATACATTCTAATTTATGGACTAAATGTAATACTAAGTGACCAGGGATCTCTTTTACATACTGGGGATTCCACATAAGGGTTTGTCAAAAGGGTCATGTGATTTGTGGAGCGTGAATGTGCTGTTCCAGAGTGTCCTACAGAAGTAGGAGAGGAAGGGCCGTGCTGGAGCCATGCTGGATGTGGGCTCCGAGGCTGCCCAGCCAGGTCTCCCAGGGGCATCCCTGCTGGCTGGAACTGCAGCTTTTACCAGTACGTGTGGGGGCTGCCCTACAGACCCCCATCTTTACAGTATTAGTCTCTTCCTTTGTCCAATGCTGTGTCATAAGGGTTGGAGGCTTTGGAGTTTTCGATCTAGTGGAAGGTGAATGGGGCAGTGGCAGTCAGCAGGGCTCATCTGGAACAGGGCTGCTGAGGCGCTGGGGACAGGGCTTACTTGGTTGGGGTCCCCACAGCATCAGCCCCTGGGTGTTAGACAGGATAATGAGCCTTTGCAAAGGTCTAGATGAATAAAATGTGTCACTTAGTCCAGACACAAAAGACCGGCCACCATAACAGCAATGCACTGACAAAGGGAAGGTGTGGAGGTGACCTTGAGGAATGACCCTCCCGCTGCCAGGGAGGGGCAGACTTCACAGAAAAGACATGAGAAGGAACTAGCAGGGAGCCTTGGAAAGCTGCCCGCGGCGGGGAAGCTGGGAGCCTGGCAGGTGGAGAAGCTAAGCTGCGGTCACAGGGAGTCTTGGGTACCTGGACAGGCAAGCCTGCGAGGGCAGCTGGCAAGGGGACAGCAGCCCTCCCCAGCTCCTGGCCCTTCTGCCCAGGCAAGTCCTGCTGGTCCACCTGTACCACCTCGGTACCTAAGCGCAGAACCCTCCCCCTCAAACCTCCACTCCCGCTGCCATCAGAAATGGGCACACACCTGACTTGTACAGCAGGAAATCCGAGTACACGGAGAAGGCGCCCTCGACGGGGCCGTTTTTGTAGATCTCAGCCATGATCTCCCACTCGTTGGTAGGGAGACTGTAGGAAGTGTATCCTGGAAGATGAACCGAGGCGTGTGTGAGGGGGTCGCTGCCTACCAGACACTTATCTGTGAGGGCTTCGGGCCTCCAGGGGGGCTGTGCATTTAGGGGACCTGCCTGGCCAGGGGAGCTTAGGGAAGGCTTCCTGGAGGGTGTAATGACGGGAGCAATGAGCAGGAAGCCCTGGCAGAGGCTGGGGTCCCCCTGGGCACGTCATCTCCTTGAAAATGGAGGGGTGTGGGTGGCACCTGTGGCTTAAGGAGTAGGGCACCAGCCCCATATACCAGAGGTGCGGGTTAAAACCCGGCACCAGCCAACAAATGCAAAAAAAAAAAAAAAAAAAAAGAAAATGGAGGTGTTTGATACCTTCCATCTCCAGAGAGTTCAGGCCAAGTTCAAGGTAGAAAGCAGAAAATGAGGGCAGGAGTGCTGCTCTCTCTGATAAGACAGGTGTGCATTCTCCTGTTTCCACCCTGGGGTTCCCACAGCCCCAGCCCCTTCCTGCCTGTGGCCCCGGGGTCCTCACCAAAGTGCTTGTCTTCTTTGTAGGTGGGGCTATAGCCAGGCTCACAGGTCTTGCTGCACTTGGGCGTGTCCCCCTCCCCCGTGCATGCTGGCCGGGAGCCGTTGACGTGGTGCTCACAAGGAGGGATGGAGTACGGCCTGCAGCCTAATGGGACAAAGAGGGGGTGTCAGCCCACAAAGCCCACCGAGCCCTGTCCCAGGACCCTCAGTCCTGCCACGAGGCATGGTTCGTCTGTCTGTTCTCAGCCCAGCCCTCTGCCCTCAACCTTCACTTTCTAATGGAACATGAAGCTGTCAGGACTCCAGCTTACACATCCACCCGCCAGACAGGGCAGAGGGTGCACCTGTCTCAGGACTCACCTACATGGGAGTCATAGAGCCCACCAGAAACCAGGCCTTTTCTTGTCCAGAAGTTCCAAGCTTCGGCAGGATAGCCACCGTTGCAGCTACAAAAAAGAGACTTTGATTAAATTCATCACAAGGGAGGCTTGAGAGCCCGCAGTCACACCTGGGGTCCCCACTGCCCTCAACTGTACCAACAGTCCTCCTGGTCCCCAACCCAATTCCTCCTCCCTAGATATGCCCTCCTCCTTCCAGGGCATCACCCACACCTCAAGAAGATGCGACTCTGACATTCATGTCTCTTTCAAAGTAGGCCATATGTGCCCTTCATTCTAGAACAGTGATTCTTAACCAAGCAGCTCAGGTACTTCCAGAAAACCCAATGCCAATCACTCTGACTTAAGTGGTTTGGGTGAGGCCCCGGATACTTTTTTTTTTTTCCAACTGAATTAGTCTCTTTTTATTCTCTTGGCAATTTCTTCCACAGTTACTACTTCCGTTGTAGGTGATGAAATGTGTTAAGGCTCCACTTCAAGTGTTGGCACTGCTATGAGCATGGTCTCTCCCTTTACCG